>JAIUSX010000498.1:0-202500 GCA_026573805.1 Hesperophylax magnus
AAATAAGCGTCCAAATTATGATTTTTTTTTAAATCCAACTTTATATAGATTTTTGACTGAATTTGATTTGGAGCATGATTCTTATCACTGTTCCAAAATTCTAGCCCATTAGGTACCATTGAGCCTGAGAAAACTGCTTCCAAAGTTCGAACCCAAGTCTTAAATGAGCGTCCATAAAAATTATGATTTTTTAAATAATCCAAATTTGTGGAGATTTTGTGACTGAATTCGATTCGCAGCATGATTCTTATCACTGTTCCAAAATTCTAGCCCATTTGGTATTATAGATCCTGAGAAAACTGCTTCCAAAGTTCGAACCCAAGTCTTAAATGAGCGTCCATAAAAATTATGATTTTTTTAAAAATCCAACTTTATCGAGATTTTGTGACGGAATTCGATTTGCAGCATGATTCTTATCACTGTTCCAAAATTCTAGCCCATTAGGTACCATAGAGCCTGAGAAAACTGCTTCCAAAGTTCGAACCCAAGTCTGAAATTAGCGTCCATAAAAATTATGATTTTTTTTAAAATCCAACTTTATATAGATTTTTGACTGAATTTGATTTGTACCACGATTCTTACCACTTTTCCAAAATTTCAGCCCATTTGGTACCATAGAGCCTGAGAAAACTGCTTCCAAAGTTCGAACCCAAGTCTTAAATGAGCGTCCATAAAAATTATGATTTTTTAAAAAATCCAACTTTATATAGATTTTGTGACTGAATTCGATTTGGAGCATGATTCTTATCATTGTTCCAAAATTCTAGCCCATTAGGTAACATTGAGCCTGAGAAAACTGCTTCCAAAGTTCGAACCCAAGTCTGAAATGAAGGTCCATAAAAATAAATTTTTTAAAAAATCCAACTTTATGGAGATTTTGTGACCGAATTTGATTTGTTACACGATTCTTACCACGTTTCCAAGATTTCAGCCCATTTGGTACCATAGAGCCTGAGAAAACTGCTTCCAAAGTTCGAACCCATGTCTTAAATGAGCGTCCATAAAAATTATGATTTTTTAAATAATCCAAATTTGTGGAGATTTTGTGACTGAATTCGATTTGCAGCATGATTCTTATCACTGTTCCAAAATTCTAGCCCATTTGGTATTATAGATCCTGAGAAAACTGCTTCCAAAGTTCGAACCCAAGTCTTAAATGAGCGTCCATAAAAATTAAGATTTTTTAAAAAATCCAACTTTATGGAGATTTTGTGACTGAATTCGATTTGCAGCAATATTCTTATCACTGTTCCAAAATTCTAGCCCATTAGGTACCATAGAGCCTGAGAAAACTGCTTCCAAAGTTCGAACCCAAGTCTTAAATGAGCGTCCAAAAATTATGATTTTTTTAAAAATCCAACTTTATCGAGATTTTGTGACTGAATTCGATTTGCAGCATGATTTCTTATCACTGTTCCAAAATTCTAGCCCATTAGGTACCATAGAGCCTGAGAAAACTGCTTCCAAAGTTCGAACCCAAGTCTGAAATTAGCGTCCATAAAAATTATGATTTTTTAAATAATCCAAATTTGTGGAGATTTTGTGACTGAATTCGATTTGCAGCATGATTCTTATCACTGTTCCAAAATTCTAGCCCATTTGGTATTATAGATCCTGAGAAAACTGCTTCCAAAGTTCGAACCCAAGTCTTAAATGAGCGTCCATAAAAATTAAGATTTTTTAAAAAATCCAACTTTATGGAGATTTTGTGACTGAATTCGATTTGCAGCAATATTCTTATCACTGTTCCAAAATTCTAGCCCATTAGGTACCATAGAGCCTGAGAAAACTGCTTCCAAAGTTCGAACCCAAGTCTTAAATGAGCGTCCATAAAAATTATGATTTTTTTAAAAATCCAACTTTATCGAGATTTTGTGACTGAATTCGATTTGCAGCATGATTCTTATCACTGTTCCAAAATTCTAGCCCATTAGGTACCATAGAGCCTGAGAAAACTGCTTCCAAAGTTCGAACCCAAGTCTGAAATAAGCGTCCAAATTATGATTTTTTTTTAAATCCAACTTTATATAGATTTTTGACTGAATTTGATTTGGAGCATGATTCTTATCACTGTTCCAAAATTCTAGCCCATTAGGTACCATTGAGCCTGAGAAAACTGCTTCCAAAGTTCGAACCCATGTCTGAAATTAGCGTCCATAAAAATTATGATTTTTTTTTAAATCCAACTTTATATAGATTTTTGACTGAATTTGATTTGTAACACGATTCTTACCACGTTTCCAAAATTTCAGCCCATTTGGTACCATAGAGCCTGAGAAAACTGCTTCCAAAGTTCGAACCCATGTCTTAAATGAGCGTCCATAAAAATTATGATTTTTTAAATAATCCAAATTTGTGGAGATTTTGTGACTGAATTCGATTTGCAGCATGATTCTTATCACTGTTCCAAAATTCTAGCCCATTTGGTATTATAGATCCTGAGAAAACTGCTTCCAAAGTTCGAACCCAAGTCTTAAATGAGCGTCCATAAAAATTATGATTTTTTTAAAAATCCAGCTTTATCGAGATTTTGTGACTGAATTCGATTCGCAGCATGATTCTTATCACTGTTCCAAAATTCTAGCCAATTTGGTATTATAGATCCTGAGAAAACTGCTTCCAAAGTTCGAACCCAAGTCTTAAATGAAGGTCCATAAAAATAAATTTTTTAAAAAATCCAACTTTATGGAGATTTTGTGACCGAATTTGATTTGTTACACGATTCTTACCACGTTTCCAAAATTTCAGCCCATTTGGTACCATAGAGCCTGAGAAAACTGCTTCCAAAGTTCGAACCCAAGTCTTAAATGAGCGTCCATAAAAATTATGATTTTTTAAATAATCCAAATTTGTGGAGATTTTGTGACTGAATTCGATTTGCAGCATGATTCTTATCACTGTTCCAAAATTCTAGCCCATTTGGTATTATAGATCCTGAGAAAACTGCTTCCAAAGTTCGAACCCAAGTCTTAAATGAGCGTCCATAAAAATTAAGATTTTTTAAAAAATCCAACTTTATGGAGATTTTGTGACTGAATTCGATTTGCAGCAATATTCTTATCACTGTTCCAAAATTCTAGCCCATTAGGTACCATAGAGCCTGAGAAAACTGCTTCCAAAGTTCGAACCCAAGTCTTAAATGAGCGTCCATAAAAATTATGATTTTTTTAAAAATCCAACTTTATCGAGATTTTGTGACTGAATTCGATTTGCAGCATGATTCTTATCACTGTTCCAAAATTCTAGCCCATTAGGTACCATAGAGCCTGAGAAAACTGCTTCCAAAGTTCGAACCCAAGTCTGAAATAAGCGTCCAAATTATGATTTTTTTTTAAATCCAACTTTATATAGATTTTTGACTGAATTTGATTTGGAGCATGATTCTTATCACTGTTCCAAAATTCTAGCCCATTAGGTACCATTGAGCCTGAGAAAACTGCTTCCAAAGTTCGAACCCATGTCTGAAATTAGCGTCCATAAAAATTATGATTTTTTTTTAAATCCAACTTTATATAGATTTTTGACTGATTTTGATTTGTAACACGATTCTTACCACGTTTCCAAAATTTCAGCCCATTTGGTACCATAGAGCCTGAGAAAACTGCTTCCAAAGTTCGAACCCATGTCTTAAATGAGCGTCCATAAAAATTATGATTTTTTAAATAATCCAAATTTGTGGAGATTTTGTGACTGAATTCGATTTGCAGCATGATTCTTATCACTGTTCCAAAATTCTAGCCCATTTGGTATTATAGATCCTGAGAAAACTGCTTCCAAAGTTCGAACCCAAGTCTTAAATGAGCGTCCATAAAAATTATGATTTTTTTAAAAATCCAGCTTTATCGAGATTTTGTGACTGAATTCGATTCGCAGCATGATTCTTATCACTGTTCCAAAATTCTAGCCAATTTGGTATTATAGATCCTGAGAAAACTGCTTCCAAAGTTCGAACCCAAGTCTTAAATGAGCGTCCATAAAAATTATGATTTTTTATAAAATCCAACTTTATATAGATTTTGTGACTGGATTCGATTTGGAGCACGATTCTTCTCACTGTTCCAAAATTCTAGCCCATTAGGTACCATTGAGCCTGAGAAAACTGCTTCCAAAGTTCGAACCCATGTCTGAAATTAGCGTCCATAAAAATTATGATTTTTTTTTAAATCCAACTTTATATAGATTTTTGACTGAATTTGATTTGTACCACGATTCTTACCACTTTTCCAAAATTTCAGCCCATTTGGTACCATAGAGCCTGAGAAAACTGCTTCCAAAGTTCGAACCCAAGTCTTAAATGAGCGTCCATAAAAATTATGATTTTTTAAAAAATCCAACTTTATATAGATTTTGTGACTGAATTCGATTTGGAGCATGATTCTTATCATTTTTCCAAAATTCTAGCCCATTAGGTACCATTGAGCCTGAGAAAACTGCTTCCAAAGTTCGAACCCAAGTCTTAAATGAGCGTCCATAAAAATTATGATTTTTTAAATAATCCAAATTTGTGGAGATTTTGTGACTGAATTCGATTCGCAGCATGATTCTTATCACTGTTCCAAAATTCTAGCCCATTTGGTATTATAGATCCTGAGAAAACTGCTTCCAAAGTTCGAACCCAAGTCTTAAATGAGCGTCCATAAAAATTATGATTTTTTTAAAAATCCAACTTTATCGAGATTTTGTGACGGAATTCGATTTGCAGCATGATTCTTATCACTGTTCCAAAATTCTAGCCCATTAGGTACCATAGAGCCTGAGAAAACTGCTTCCAAAGTTCGAACCCAAGTCTGAAATTAGCGTCCATAAAAATTATGATTTTTTTTTAAATCCAACTTTATATAGATTTTTGACTGAATTTGATTTGTACCACGATTCTTACCACTTTTCCAAAATTTCAGCCCATTTGGTACCATAGAGCCTGAGAAAACTGCTTCCAAAGTTCGAACCCAAGTCTTAAATGAGCGTCCATAAAAATTATGATTTTTTAAAAAATCCAACTTTATATAGATTTTGTGACTGAATTCGATTTGGAGCATGATTCTTATCATTGTTCCAAAATTCTAGCCCATTAGGTAACATTGAGCCTGAGAAAACTGCTTCCAAAGTTCGAACCCAAGTCTGAAATGAAGGTCCATAAAAATAAATTTTTTAAAAAATCCAACTTTATGGAGATTTTGTGACCGAATTTGATTTGTTACACGATTCTTACCACGTTTCCAAGATTTCAGCCCATTTGGTACCATAGAGCCTGAGAAAACTGCTTCCAAAGTTCGAACCCATGTCTTAAATGAGCGTCCATAAAAATTATGATTTTTTAAATAATCCAAATTTGTGGAGATTTTGTGACTGAATTCGATTTGCAGCATGATTCTTATCACTGTTCCAAAATTCTAGCCCATTTGGTATTATAGATCCTGAGAAAACTGCTTCCAAAGTTCGAACCCAAGTCTTAAATGAGCGTCCATAAAAATTATGATTTTTTTAAAAATCCAACTTTATCGAGATTTTGTGACTGAATTCGATTTGCAGCATGATTCTTATCACTGTTCCAAAATTCTAGCCCATTAGGTACCATAGAGCCTGAGAAAACTGCTTCCAAAGTTCGAACCCAAGTCTGAAATGAAGGTCCATAAAAATAAATTTTTTAAAAAATCCAACTTTATGGAGATTTTGTGACCGAATTTGATTTGTTACACGATTCTTACCACGTTTCCAAAATTTCAGCCCATTTGGTACCATAGAGCCTGAGAAAACTGCTTCCAAAGTTCGAACCCAAGTCTTAAATGAGCGTCCATAAAAATTATGATTTTTTAAATAATCCAAATTTGTGGAGATTTTGTGACTGAATTCGATTTGCAGCATGATTCTTATCACTGTTCCAAAATTCTAGCCCATTTGGTATTATAGATCCTGAGAAAACTGCTTCCAAAGTTCGAACCCAAGTCTTAAATGAGCGTCCATAAAAATTAAGATTTTTTAAAAAATCCAACTTTATGGAGATTTTGTGACTGAATTCGATTTGCAGCAATATTCTTATCACTGTTCCAAAATTCTAGCCCATTAGGTACCATAGAGCCTGAGAAAACTGCTTCCAAAGTTCGAACCCAAGTCTTAAATGAGCGTCCATAAAAATTATGATTTTTTTAAAAATCCAACTTTATCGAGATTTTGTGACTGAATTCGATTTGCAGCATGATTCTTATCACTGTTCCAAAATTCTAGCCCATTAGGTACCATAGAGCCTGAGAAAACTGCTTCCAAAGTTCGAACCCAAGTCTGAAATAAGCGTCCAAATTATGATTTTTTTTTAAATCCAACTTTATATAGATTTTTGACTGAATTTGATTTGGAGCATGATTCTTATCACTGTTCCAAAATTCTAGCCCATTAGGTACCATTGAGCCTGAGAAAACTGCTTCCAAAGTTCGAACCCAAGTCTTAAATGAGCGTCCATAAAAATTATGATTTTTTAAATAATCCAAATTTGTGGAGATTTTGTGACTGAATTCGATTCGCAGCATGATTCTTATCACTGTTCCAAAATTCTAGCCCATTTGGTATTATAGATCCTGAGAAAACTGCTTCCAAAGTTCGAACCCAAGTCTTAAATGAGCGTCCATAAAAATTATGATTTTTTTAAAAATCCAACTTTATCGAGATTTTGTGACGGAATTCGATTTGCAGCATGATTCTTATCACTGTTCCAAAATTCTAGCCCATTAGGTACCATAGAGCCTGAGAAAACTGCTTCCAAAGTTCGAACCCAAGTCTGAAATTAGCGTCCATAAAAATTATGATTTTTTTTTAAATCCAACTTTATATAGATTTTTGACTGAATTTGATTTGTACCACGATTCTTACCACTTTTCCAAAATTTCAGCCCATTTGGTACCATAGAGCCTGAGAAAACTGCTTCCAAAGTTCGAACCCAAGTCTTAAATGAGCGTCCATAAAAATTATGATTTTTTAAAAAATCCAACTTTATATAGATTTTGTGACTGAATTCGATTTGGAGCATGATTCTTATCATTGTTCCAAAATTCTAGCCCATTAGGTAACATTGAGCCTGAGAAAACTGCTTCCAAAGTTCGAACCCAAGTCTGAAATGAAGGTCCATAAAAATAAATTTTTTAAAAAATCCAACTTTATGGAGATTTTGTGACCGAATTTGATTTGTTACACGATTCTTACCACGTTTCCAAGATTTCAGCCCATTTGGTACCATAGAGCCTGAGAAAACTGCTTCCAAAGTTCGAACCCATGTCTTAAATGAGCGTCCATAAAAATTATGATTTTTTAAATAATCCAAATTTGTGGAGATTTTGTGACTGAATTCGATTTGCAGCATGATTCTTATCACTGTTCCAAAATTCTAGCCCATTTGGTATTATAGATCCTGAGAAAACTGCTTCCAAAGTTCGAACCCAAGTCTTAAATGAGCGTCCATAAAAATTAAGATTTTTTAAAAAATCCAACTTTATGGAGATTTTGTGACTGAATTCGATTTGCAGCAATATTCTTATCACTGTTCCAAAATTCTAGCCCATTAGGTACCATAGAGCCTGAGAAAACTGCTTCCAAAGTTCGAACCCAAGTCTTAAATGAGCGTCCATAAAAATTATGATTTTTTTAAAAATCCAACTTTATCGAGATTTTGTGACTGAATTCGATTTGCAGCATGATTCTTATCACTGTTCCAAAATTCTAGCCCATTAGGTACCATAGAGCCTGAGAAAACTGCTTCCAAAGTTCGAACCCAAGTCTGAAATTAGCGTCCATAAAAATTATGATTTTTTAAATAATCCAAATTTGTGGAGATTTTGTGACTGAATTCGATTTGCAGCATGATTCTTATCACTGTTCCAAAATTCTAGCCCATTTGGTATTATAGATCCTGAGAAAACTGCTTCCAAAGTTCGAACCCAAGTCTTAAATGAGCGTCCATAAAAATTAAGATTTTTTAAAAAATCCAACTTTATGGAGATTTTGTGACTGAATTCGATTTGCAGCAATATTCTTATCACTGTTCCAAAATTCTAGCCCATTAGGTACCATAGAGCCTGAGAAAACTGCTTCCAAAGTTCGAACCCAAGTCTTAAATGAGCGTCCATAAAAATTATGATTTTTTTAAAAATCCAACTTTATCGAGATTTTGTGACTGAATTCGATTTGCAGCATGATTCTTATCACTGTTCCAAAATTCTAGCCCATTAGGTACCATAGAGCCTGAGAAAACTGCTTCCAAAGTTCGAACCCAAGTCTGAAATAAGCGTCCAAATTATGATTTTTTTTTAAATCCAACTTTATATAGATTTTTGACTGAATTTGATTTGGAGCATGATTCTTATCACTGTTCCAAAATTCTAGCCCATTAGGTACCATTGAGCCTGAGAAAACTGCTTCCAAAGTTCGAACCCATGTCTGAAATTAGCGTCCATAAAAATTATGATTTTTTTTTAAATCCAACTTTATATAGATTTTTGACTGAATTTGATTTGTAACACGATTCTTACCACGTTTCCAAAATTTCAGCCCATTTGGTACCATAGAGCCTGAGAAAACTGCTTCCAAAGTTCGAACCCATGTCTTAAATGAGCGTCCATAAAAATTATGATTTTTTAAATAATCCAAATTTGTGGAGATTTTGTGACTGAATTCGATTTGCAGCATGATTCTTATCACTGTTCCAAAATTCTAGCCCATTTGGTATTATAGATCCTGAGAAAACTGCTTCCAAAGTTCGAACCCAAGTCTTAAATGAGCGTCCATAAAAATTATGATTTTTTTAAAAATCCAGCTTTATCGAGATTTTGTGACTGAATTCGATTCGCAGCATGATTCTTATCACTGTTCCAAAATTCTAGCCAATTTGGTATTATAGATCCTGAGAAAACTGCTTCCAAAGTTCGAACCCAAGTCTTAAATGAAGGTCCATAAAAATAAATTTTTTAAAAAATCCAACTTTATGGAGATTTTGTGACCGAATTTGATTTGTTACACGATTCTTACCACGTTTCCAAAATTTCAGCCCATTTGGTACCATAGAGCCTGAGAAAACTGCTTCCAAAGTTCGAACCCAAGTCTTAAATGAGCGTCCATAAAAATTATGATTTTTTAAATAATCCAAATTTGTGGAGATTTTGTGACTGAATTCGATTTGCAGCATGATTCTTATCACTGTTCCAAAATTCTAGCCCATTTGGTATTATAGATCCTGAGAAAACTGCTTCCAAAGTTCGAACCCAAGTCTTAAATGAGCGTCCATAAAAATTAAGATTTTTTAAAAAATCCAACTTTATGGAGATTTTGTGACTGAATTCGATTTGCAGCAATATTCTTATCACTGTTCCAAAATTCTAGCCCATTAGGTACCATAGAGCCTGAGAAAACTGCTTCCAAAGTTCGAACCCAAGTCTTAAATGAGCGTCCATAAAAATTATGATTTTTTTAAAAATCCAACTTTATCGAGATTTTGTGACTGAATTCGATTTGCAGCATGATTCTTATCACTGTTCCAAAATTCTAGCCCATTAGGTACCATAGAGCCTGAGAAAACTGCTTCCAAAGTTCGAACCCAAGTCTGAAATAAGCGTCCAAATTATGATTTTTTTTTAAATCCAACTTTATATAGATTTTTGACTGAATTTGATTTGGAGCATGATTCTTATCACTGTTCCAAAATTCTAGCCCATTAGGTACCATTGAGCCTGAGAAAACTGCTTCCAAAGTTCGAACCCATGTCTGAAATTAGCGTCCATAAAAATTATGATTTATTTTTAAATCCAACTTTATATAGATTTTTGACTGAATTTGATTTGTAACACGATTCTTACCACGTTTCCAAAATTTCAGCCCATTTGGTACCATAGAGCCTGAGAAAACTGCTTCCAAAGTTCGAACCCATGTCTTAAATGAGCGTCCATAAAAATTATGATTTTTTAAAAAATCCAACTTTATGGAGATTTTGTGACTGAATTCGATTTGCAGCAATATTCTTATCACTGTTCCAAAATTCTAGCCCATTAGGTACCATAGAGCCTGAGAAAACTGCTTCCAAAGTTCGAACCCAAGTCTTAAATGAGCGTCCATAAAAATTATGATTTTTTAAAAAATCCAACTTTATATAGATTTTGTGACTGAATTCGATTTGGAGCATGATTCTTATCATTTTTCCAAAATTCTAGCCCATTAGGTACCATTGAGCCTGAGAAAACTGCTTCCAAAGTTCGAACCCAAGTCTTAAATGAGCGTCCATAAAAATTATGATTTTTTAAATAATCCAAATTTGTGGAGATTTTGTGACTGAATTCGATTCGCAGCATGATTCTTATCACTGTTCCAAAATTCTAGCCCATTTGGTATTATAGATCCTGAGAAAACTGCTTCCAAAGTTCGAACCCAAGTCTTAAATGAGCGTCCATAAAAATTATGATTTTTTTAAAAATCCAACTTTATCGAGATTTTGTGACGGAATTCGATTTGCAGCATGATTCTTATCACTGTTCCAAAATTCTAGCCCATTAGGTACCATAGAGCCTGAGAAAACTGCTTCCAAAGTTCGAACCCAAGTCTGAAATTAGCGTCCATAAAAATTATGATTTTTTTTTAAATCCAACTTTATATAGATTTTTGACTGAATTTGATTTGTACCACGATTCTTACCACTTTTCCAAAATTTCAGCCCATTTGGTACCATAGAGCCTGAGAAAACTGCTTCCAAAGTTCGAACCCAAGTCTTAAATGAGCGTCCATAAAAATTATGATTTTTTAAAAAATCCAACTTTATATAGATTTTGTGACTGAATTCGATTTGGAGCATGATTCTTATCATTGTTCCAAAATTCTAGCCCATTAGGTAACATTGAGCCTGAGAAAACTGCTTCCAAAGTTCGAACCCAAGTCTGAAATGAAGGTCCATAAAAATAAATTTTTTAAAAAATCCAACTTTATGGAGATTTTGTGACCGAATTTGATTTGTTACACGATTCTTACCACGTTTCCAAGATTTCAGCCCATTTGGTACCATAGAGCCTGAGAAAACTGCTTCCAAAGTTCGAACCCATGTCTTAAATGAGCGTCCATAAAAATTATGATTTTTTAAATAATCCAAATTTGTGGAGATTTTGTGACTGAATTCGATTTGCAGCATGATTCTTATCACTGTTCCAAAATTCTAGCCCATTTGGTATTATAGATCCTGAGAAAACTGCTTCCAAAGTTCGAACCTAAGTCTTAAATGAGCGTCCATAAAAATTATGATTTTTTTAAAAATCCAACTTTATCGAGATTTTGTGACTGAATTCGATTTGCAGCATGATTCTTATCACTGTTCCAAAATTCTAGCCCATTAGGTACCATAGAGCCTGAGAAAACTGCTTCCAAAGTTCGAACCCAAGTCTGAAATGAAGGTCCATAAAAATAAATTTTTTAAAAAATCCAACTTTATGGAGATTTTGTGACCGAATTTGATTTGTTACACGATTCTTACCACGTTTCCAAAATTTCAGCCCATTTGGTACCATAGAGCCTGAGAAAACTGCTTCCAAAGTTCGAACCCAAGTCTTAAATGAGCGTCCATAAAAATTATGATTTTTTAAATAATCCAAATTTGTGGAGATTTTGTGACTGAATTCGATTTGCAGCATGATTCTTATCACTGTTCCAAAATTCTAGCCCATTTGGTATTATAGATCCTGAGAAAACTGCTTCCAAAGTTCGAACCCAAGTCTTAAATGAGCGTCCATAAAAATTAAGATTTTTTAAAAAATCCAACTTTATGGAGATTTTGTGACTGAATTCGATTTGCAGCAATATTCTTATCACTGTTCCAAAATTCTAGCCCATTAGGTACCATAGAGCCTGAGAAAACTGCTTCCAAAGTTCGAACCCAAGTCTTAAATGAGCGTCCATAAAAATTATGATTTTTTTAAAAATCCAACTTTATCGAGATTTTGTGACTGAATTCGATTTGCAGCATGATTCTTATCACTGTTCCAAAATTCTAGCCCATTAGGTACCATAGAGCCTGAGAAAACTGCTTCCAAAGTTCGAACCCAAGTCTGAAATAAGCGTCCAAATTATGATTTTTTTTTAAATCCAACTTTATATAGATTTTTGACTGAATTTGATTTGGAGCATGATTCTTATCACTGTTCCAAAATTCTAGCCCATTAGGTACCATTGAGCCTGAGAAAACTGCTTCCAAAGTTCGAACCCATGTCTGAAATTAGCGTCCATAAAAATTATGATTTTTTTTTAAATCCAACTTTATATAGATTTTTGACTGAATTTGATTTGTAACACGATTCTTACCACGTTTCCAAAATTTCAGCCCATTTGGTACCATAGAGCCTGAGAAAACTGCTTCCAAAGTTCGAACCCATGTCTTAAATGAGCGTCCATAAAAATTATGATTTTTTAAATAATCCAAATTTGTGGAGATTTTGTGACTGAATTCGATTTGCAGCATGATTCTTATCACTGTTCCAAAATTCTAGCCCATTTGGTATTATAGATCCTGAGAAAACTGCTTCCAAAGTTCGAACCCAAGTCTTAAATGAGCGTCCATAAAAATTATGATTTTTTTAAAAATCCAGCTTTATCGAGATTTTGTGACTGAATTCGATTCGCAGCATGATTCTTATCACTGTTCCAAAATTCTAGCCAATTTGGTATTATAGATCCTGAGAAAACTGCTTCCAAAGTTCGAACCCAAGTCTTAAATGAAGGTCCATAAAAATAAATTTTTTAAAAAATCCAACTTTATGGAGATTTTGTGACCGAATTTGATTTGTTACACGATTCTTACCACGTTTCCAAAATTTCAGCCCATTTGGTACCATAGAGCCTGAGAAAACTGCTTCCAAAGTTCGAACCCAAGTCTTAAATGAGCGTCCATAAAAATTATGATTTTTTAAATAATCCAAATTTGTGGAGATTTTGTGACTGAATTCGATTTGCAGCATGATTCTTATCACTGTTCCAAAATTCTAGCCCATTTGGTATTATAGATCCTGAGAAAACTGCTTCCAAAGTTCGAACCCAAGTCTTAAATGAGCGTCCATAAAAATTAAGATTTTTTAAAAAATCCAACTTTATGGAGATTTTGTGACTGAATTCGATTTGCAGCAATATTCTTATCACTGTTCCAAAATTCTAGCCCATTAGGTACCATAGAGCCTGAGAAAACTGCTTCCAAAGTTGGAACCCAAGTCTTAAATGAGCGTCCATAAAAATTATGATTTTTTTAAAAATCCAACTTTATCGAGATTTTGTGACTGAATTCGATTTGCAGCATGATTCTTATCACTGTTCCAAAATTCTAGCCCATTAGGTACCATAGAGCCTGAGAAAACTGCTTCCAAAGTTCGAACCCAAGTCTGAAATAAGCGTCCAAATTATGATTTTTTTTTAAATCCAACTTTATATAGATTTTTGACTGAATTTGATTTGGAGCATGATTCTTATCACTGTTCCAAAATTCTAGCCCATTAGGTACCATTGAGCCTGAGAAAACTGCTTCCAAAGTTCGAACCCATGTCTGAAATTAGCGTCCATAAAAATTATGATTTATTTTTAAATCCAACTTTATATAGATTTTTGACTGAATTTGATTTGTAACACGATTCTTACCACGTTTCCAAAATTTCAGCCCATTTGGTACCATAGAGCCTGAGAAAACTGCTTCCAAAATTCGAACCCATGTCTTAAATGAGCGTCCATAAAAATTATGATTTTTTAAAAAATCCAACTTTATGGAGATTTTGTGACTGAATTCGATTTGCAGCAATATTCTTATCACTGTTCCAAAATTCTAGCCCATTAGGTACCATAGAGCCTGAGAAAACTGCTTCCAAAGTTCGAACCCAAGTCTTAAATGAGCGTCCATAAAAATTATGATTTTTTAAAAAATCCAACTTTATATAGATTTTGTGACTGAATTCGATTTGGAGCATGATTCTTATCATTTTTCCAAAATTCTAGCCCATTAGGTACCATTGAGCCTGAGAAAACTGCTTCCAAAGTTCGAACCCAAGTCTTAAATGAGCGTCCATAAAAATTATGATTTTTTAAATAATCCAAATTTGTGGAGATTTTGTGACTGAATTCGATTCGCAGCATGATTCTTATCACTGTTCCAAAATTCTAGCCCATTTGGTATTATAGATCCTGAGAAAACTGCTTCCAAAGATCGAACCCAAGTCTTAAATGAGCGTCCATAAAAATTATGATTTTTTTAAAAATCCAACTTTATCGAGATTTTGTGACGGAATTCGATTTGCAGCATGATTCTTATCACTGTTCCAAAATTCTAGCCCATTAGGTACCATAGAGCCTGAGAAAACTGCTTCCAAAGTTCGAACCCAAGTCTGAAATTAGCGTCCATAAAAATTATGATTTTTTTTTAAATCCAACTTTATATAGATTTTTGACTGAATTTGATTTGTACCACGATTCTTATCACTTTTCCAAAATTTCAGCCCATTTGGTACCATAGAGCCTGAGAAAACTGCTTCCAAAGTTCGAACCCAAGTCTTAAATGAGCGTCCATAAAAATTATGATTTTTTAAAAAATCCAACTTTATATAGATTTTGTGACTGAATTCGATTTGGAGCATGATTCTTATCATTGTTCCAAAATTCTAGCCCATTAGGTAACATTGAGCCTGAGAAAACTGCTTCCAAAGTTCGAACCCAAGTCTGAAATGAAGGTCCATAAAAATAAATTTTTTAAAAAATCCAACTTTATGGAGATTTTGTGACCGAATTTGATTTGTTACACGATTCTTACCACGTTTCCAAGATTTCAGCCCATTTGGTACCATAGAGCCTGAGAAAACTGCTTCCAAAGTTCGAACCCATGTCTTAAATGAGCGTCCATAAAAATTATGATTTTTTAAATAATCCAAATTTGTGGAGATTTTGTGACTGAATTCGATTTGCAGCATGATTCTTATCACTGTTCCAAAATTCTAGCCCATTTGGTATTATAGATCCTGAGAAAACTGCTTCCAAAGTTCGAACCCAAGTCTTAAATGAGCGTCCATAAAAATTATGATTTTTTTAAAAATCCAACTTTATCGAGATTTTGTGACTGAATTCGATTTGCAGCATGATTCTTATCACTGTTCCAAAATTCTAGCCCATTAGGTACCATAGAGCCTGAGAAAACTGCTTCCAAAGTTCGAACCCAAGTCTGAAATGAAGGTCCATAAAAATAATTTTTTTAAAAAATCCAACTTTATGGAGATTTTGTGACCGAATTTGATTTGTTACACGATTCTTACCACGTTTCCAAAATTTCAGCCCATTTGGTACCATAGAGCCTGAGAAAACTGCTTCCAAAGTTCGAACCCAAGTCTTAAATGAGCGTCCATAAAAATTATGATTTTTTAAATAATCCAAATTTGTGGAGATTTTGTGACTGAATTCGATTTGCAGCATGATTCTTATCACTGTTCCAAAATTCTAGCCCATTTGGTATTATAGATCCTGAGAAAACTGCTTCCAAAGTTCGAACCCAAGTCTTAAATGAGCGTCCATAAAAATTAAGATTTTTTAAAAAATCCAACTTTATGGAGATTTTGTGACTGAATTCGATTTGCAGCAATATTCTTATCACTGTTCCAAAATTCTAGCCCATTAGGTACCATAGAGCCTGAGAAAACTGCTTCCAAAGTTCGAACCCAAGTCTTAAATGAGCGTCCATAAAAATTATGATTTTTTTAAAAATCCAACTTTATCGAGATTTTGTGACTGAATTCGATTTGCAGCATGATTCTTATCACTGTTCCAAAATTCTAGCCCATTAGGTACCATAGAGCCTGAGAAAACTGCTTCCAAAGTTCGAACCCAAGTCTGAAATAAGCGTCCAAATTATGATTTTTTTTTAAATCCAACTTTATATAGATTTTTGACTGAATTTGATTTGGAGCATGATTCTTATCACTGTTCCAAAATTCTAGCCCATTAGGTACCATTGAGCCTGAGAAAACTGCTTCCAAAGTTCGAACCCATGTCTGAAATTAGCGTCCATAAAAATTATGATTTTTTTTTAAATCCAACTTTATATAGATTTTTGACTGAATTTGATTTGTACCACGATTCTTACCACTTTTCCAAAATTTCAGCCCATTTGGTACCATAGAGCCTGAGAAAACTGCTTCCAAAGTTCGAACCCAAGTCTGAAATAAGCGTCCATAAGAATCATGATTTATCTAAAAATCAAACTTTATGGAGATTTTGTGACTGAATTCGATTCGCAGCATGATTCTTATCACTGTTCCAAAATTCTAGCCCATTTGGTATTATAGATCCTGAGAAAACTGCTTCCAAAGTTCGAACCCAAGTCTTAAATGAGCGTCCATAAAAATTATGATTTTTTAAATAATCCAAATTTGTGGAGATTTTGTGACTGAATTCGATTTGCAGCATGATTCTTATCACTGTTCCAAAATTCTAGCCCATTTGGTATTATAGATCCTGAGAAAACTGCTTCCAAAGTTCGAACCCAAGTCTTAAATGAGCGTCCATAAAAATTATGATTTTTTTTAAAATCCAACTTTATCGAGATTTTGTGACTGAATTCGATTTGCAGCATGATTCTTATCACTGTTCCAAAATTCTAGCCCATTAGGTACCATAGAGCCTGAGAAAACTGCTTCCAAAGTTCGAACCCAAGTCTGAAATGAAGGTCCATAAAAATAAATTTTTTAAAAAATCCAACTTTATGGAGATTTTGTGACCGAATTTGATTTGTTACACGATTCTTACCACGTTTCCAAAATTTCAGCCCATTTGGTACCATAGAGCCTGAGAAAACTGCTTCCAAAGTTCGAACCCAAGTCTTAAATGAGCGTCCATAAAAATTATGATTTTTTAAATAATCCAAATTTGTGGAGATTTTGTGACTGAATTCGATTTGCAGCATGATTCTTATCACTGTTCCAAAATTCTAGCCCATTTGGTATTATAGATCCTGAGAAAACTGCTTCCAAAGTTCGAACCCAAGTCTTAAATGAGCGTCCATAAAAATTAAGATTTTTTAAAAAATCCAACTTTATGGAGATTTTGTGACTGAATTCGATTTGCAGCAATATTATTATCACTGTTCCAAAATTCTAGCCCATTAGGTACCATAGAGCCTGAGAAAACTGCTTCCAAAGTTCGAACCCAAGTCTTAAATGAGCGTCCATAAAAATTATGATTTTTTTAAAAATCCAACTTTATCGAGATTTTGTGACTGAATTCGATTTGCAGCATGATTCTTATCACTGTTCCAAAATTCTAGCCCATTAGGTACCATAGAGCCTGAGAAAACTGCTTCCAAAGTTCGAACCCAAGTCTGAAATAAGCGTCCAAATTATGATTTTTTTTTAAATCCAACTTTATATAGATTTTTGACTGAATTTGATTTGGAGCATGATTCTTATCACTGTTCCAAAATTCTAGCCCATTTGGTACCATAGAGCCTGAGAAAACTGCTTCCAAAGTTCGAACCCAAGTCTTAAATGAGCGTCCATAAAAATTATGATTTTTTAAAAAATCCAACTTTATATAGATTTTGTGACTGAATTCGATTTGGAGCATGATTCTTATCATTGTTCCAAAATTCTAGCCCATTAGGTACCATTGAGCCTGAGAAAACTGCTTCCAAAGTTCGAACCCAAGTCTGAAATGAAGGTCCATAAAATTATTTTTTTTAAAAAATCCAACTTTATGGAGATTTTGTGACCGAATTTGATTTGTTACACGATTCTTACCACTTTTCCAAAATTTCAGCCCATTTGGTACCATAGAGCCTGAGAAAACTGCTTCCAAAGTTCGAACCCAAGTCTTAAATGAGCGTCCATAAAAATTATGATTTTTTAAATAATCCAAATTTGTGGAGATTTTGTGACTGAATTCGATTTGCAGCATGATTCTTATCACTGTTCCAAAATTCTAGCCCATTTGGTATTATAGATCCTGAGAAAACTGCTTCCAAAGTTCGAACCCAAGTCTTAAATGAGCGTCCATAAAAATTATGATTTTTTTAAAAATCCAACTTTATCGAGATTTTGTGACTGAATTCGATTTGCAGCATGATTCTTATCACTGTTCCAAAATTCTAGCCCATTAAGTACCATTGAGCCTGAGAAAACTGCTTCCAAAGTTCGAACCCATGTCTGAAATTAGCGTCCATAAAAATTATGATTTTTTTTTAAATCCAACTTTATATAGATTTTTGACTGAATTTGATTTGTACCACGATTCTTACCACTTTTCCAAAATTTCAGCCCAAATTTTTTGGAGATTTTGTGACTGAATTCGATTCGCAGCATGATTCTTATCACTGTTCCAAAATACTAGCCCATTTGGTATTATAGATCTTGAGAAAACTGCTTCCAAAGTTCGAACCCAAGTCTTAAATGAGCGTCCATAAAAATTATGATTTCTTAAAAAATCCAACTTTATATAGATTTTTGACTGAATTTGATTTGTACCACGATTCTTACCACTTTTCCAAAATTTCAGCCCAAATTTTTTGGAGATTTTGTGACTGAATTTGATTCGCAGCATGATTCTTATCACTGTTCCAAAATTCTAGCCCATTTGGTATTATAGATCTTGAGAAAACTGCTTCCAAAGTTCGAACCCAAGTCTTAAATGAGCGTCCATAAAAATTATGATTTTTTAAAAAATCCAACTTTATATAGATTTTGTGACTGAATTCGATTTGGAGCATGATTCTTATCAATGTTCCAAAATTCTAGCCCATTAGGTACCATTGAGCCTGAGAAAACTGCTTCCAAAGTTCGAACCCAAGTCTGAAATAAGCGTCCATAAGAATCATGATTTTTCTAAAAATCAAACTTTATGGAGATTTTGTGACTGAATTCGATTCGCAGCATGATTCTTATCACTGTTCCAAAATTCTCGCCCATTTGGTATTATAGATCCTTGCAAAACTGCTTCCAAAGTTCGAACCCAAGTCTTAAATGAGCGTCCATAAAAATTAAGATTTTTTAAAAAATCCAACTTTATGGAGATTTTGTGACTGAATTCGATTTGCAGCAATATTATTATCACTGTTCCAAAATTCTAGCCCATTAGGTACCATAGAGCCTGAGAAAACTGCTTCCAAAGTTCGAACCCAAGTCTTAAATGAGCGTCCATAAAAATTATGATTTTTTTAAAAATCCAACTTTATCGAGATTTTGTGACTGAATTCGATTTGCAGCATGATTCTTATCACTGTTCCAAAATTCTAGCCCATTAGGTACCATAGAGCCTGAGAAAACTGCTTCCAAAGTTCGAACCCAAGTCTGAAATAAGCGTCCAAATTATGATTTTTTTTTAAATCCAACTTTATATAGATTTTTGACTGAATTTGATTTGGAGCATGATTCTTATCACTGTTCCAAAATTCTAGCCCATTTGGTACCATAGAGCCTGAGAAAACTGCTTCCAAAGTTCGAACCCAAGTCTTAAATGAGCGTCCATAAAAATTATGATTTTTTAAAAAATCCAACTTTATATAGATTTTGTGACTGAATTCGATTTGGAGCATGATTCTTATCATTGTTCCAAAATTCTAGCCCATTAGGTACCATTGAGCCTGAGAAAACTGCTTCCAAAGTTCGAACCCAAGTCTGAAATGAAGGTCCATAAAATTATTTTTTTTAAAAAATCCAACTTTATGGAGATTTTGTGACCGAATTTGATTTGTTACACGATTCTTACCACTTTTCCAAAATTTCAGCCCATTTGGTACCATAGAGCCTGAGAAAACTGCTTCCAAAGTTCGAACCCAAGTCTTAAATGAGCGTCCATAAAAATTATGATTTTTTAAATAATCCAAATTTGTGGAGATTTTGTGACTGAATTCGATTTGCAGCATGATTCTTATCACTGTTCCAAAATTCTAGCCCATTTGGTATTATAGATCCTGAGAAAACTGCTTCCAAAGTTCGAACCCAAGTCTTAAATGAGCGTCCATAAAAATTATGATTTTTTTAAAAATCCAACTTTATCGAGATTTTGTGACTGAATTCGATTTGCAGCATGATTCTTATCACTGTTCCAAAATTCTAGCCCATTAAGTACCATTGAGCCTGAGAAAACTGCTTCCAAAGTTCGAACCCATGTCTGAAATTAGCGTCCATAAAAATTATGATTTTTTTTTAAATCCAACTTTATATAGATTTTTGACTGAATTTGATTTGTACCACGATTCTTACCACTTTTCCAAAATTTCAGCCCAAATTTTTTGGAGATTTTGTGACTGAATTCGATTCGCAGCATGATTCTTATCACTGTTCCAAAATACTAGCCCATTTGGTATTATAGATCTTGAGAAAACTGCTTCCAAAGTTCGAACCCAAGTCTTAAATGAGCGTCCATAAAAATTATGATTTCTTAAAAAATCCAACTTTATATAGATTTTTGACTGAATTTGATTTGTACCACGATTCTTACCACTTTTCCAAAATTTCAGCCCAAATTTTTTGGAGATTTTGTGACTGAATTTGATTCGCAGCATGATTCTTATCACTGTTCCAAAATTCTAGCCCATTTGGTATTATAGATCTTGAGAAAACTGCTTCCAAAGTTCGAACCCAAGTCTTAAATGAGCGTCCATAAAAATTATGATTTTTTAAAAAATCCAACTTTATATAGATTTTGTGACTGAATTCGATTTGGAGCATGATTCTTATCAATGTTCCAAAATTCTAGCCCATTAGGTACCATTGAGCCTGAGAAAACTGCTTCCAAAGTTCGAACCCAAGTCTGAAATAAGCGTCCATAAGAATCATGATTTTTCTAAAAATCAAACTTTATGGAGATTTTGTGACTGAATTCGATTCGCAGCATGATTCTTATCACTGTTCCAAAATTCTCGCCCATTTGGTATTATAGATCCTTGCAAAACTGCTTCCAAAGTTCGAACCCAAGTCTTAAATGAGCGTCCATAAAAATTAAGATTTATAAAAAAAACCAACTTTATGGAGATTTTGTGACTGAATTCGATTTGCAGCAATATTCTTATCACTGTTCCAAAATTCTAGCCCATTAGGTACCATAGAGCCTGAGAAAACTGCTTCCAAAGTTCGAACCCAAGTCTTAAATGAGCGTCCATAAAAATTATGATTTTTTTAAAAATCCAACTTTATCGAGATTTTGTGACTGAATTCGATTTGCAGCATGATTCTTATCACTGTTCCAAAATTCTAGCCCATTAGGTACCATAGAGCCTGAGAAAACTGCTTCCAAAGTTCGAACCCAAGTCTGAAATAAGCGTCCATAAGAATCATGATTTTTCTAAAAATCAAACTTTATGGAGATTTTGTGACTGAATTCGATTCGCAGCATGATTCTTATCACTGTTCCAAAATTCTAGCCCATTTGGTATTATAGATCCTTGGAAAACTGCTTCCAAAGTTCGAACCCAAGTCTTAAATGAGCGTCCATAAAAATTAAGATTTTTTAAAAAATCCAACTTTATGGAGATTTTGTGACTGAATTCGATTTGCAGCAATATTCTTATCACTGTTCCGAAATTCTAGCCCATTAGGTACCATAGAGCCTGAGAAAACTGCTTCCAAAGTTCGAACCCAAGTCTGAAATAAGCGTACATAAGAATCATGATTTTTCTAAAAATCAAACTTTATGGAGATTTTGTGACTGAATTCGATTCGCAGCATGATTCTTATCACTGTTCCAAAATTCTAGCCCATTTGGTATTATAGATCCTTGGAAAACTGCTTCCAAAGTTCAAACCCAAGTCTTAAATGAGCGTCCATAAAAATTAAGATTTTTTAAAAAATCCAACTTTATGGAGATTTTGTGACTGAATTCGATTTGCAGCAATATTCTTATCACTGTTCCAAAATTCTAGCCCATTAGGTACCATAGAGCCTGAGAAAACTGCTTCCAAAGTTCGAACCCAAGTCTGAAATAAGCGTCCATAAGAATCATGATTTTTCTAAAAATCAAACTTTATGGAGATTTTGTGACTGAATTCGATTCGCAGCATGATTCTTATCACTGTTTCAAAATTCTAGCCAATTTGGTATTATAGATCCTGAGAAAACTGCTTCCAAAGTTCGAACCCAAGTCTTAAATGAGCGTCCATAAAAATTATGATTTTTTATAAAATCCAACTTTATATAGATTTTGTGACTGAATTCGATTTGGAGCACGATTCTTATCACTGTTCCAAAATTCTAGCCCATTAGGTACCATTGAGCCTGAGAAAACTGCTTCCAAAGTTCGAACCCATGTCTGAAATTAGCGTCCATAAAAATTATGATTTTTTTTTAAATCCAACTTTATTTAGATTTTTGACTGAATTTGATTTGTACCACGATTCTTACCACTTTTCCAAAATTTCAGCCCATTTGGTACCATAGAGCCTGAGAAAACTGCTTCCAAAGTTCGAACCCAAGTCTTAAATGAGCGTCCATAAAAATTATGATTTTTTAAAAAATCCAACTTTATATAGATTTTGTGACTGAATTCGATTTGGAGCATGATTCTTATCATTGTTCCAAAATTCTAGCCCATTAGGTACCATTGAGCCTGAGAAAACTGCTTCCAAAGTTCGAACCCAAGTCTGAAATGAAGGTCCATAAAAATAAATTTTTTAAAAAATCCAACTTTATGGAGATTTTGTGACCGAATTTGATTTTTTACACGATTCTTACCACGTTTCCAAAATTTCAGCCCATTTGGTACCATAGAGCCTGAGAAAACTGCTTCCAAAGTTCGAACCCAAGTCTTAAATGAGCGTCCATAAAAATTAAGATTTTTTAAAAAATCCAATTTTATGGAGATTTTGTGACTGAATTCGATTTGCAGCAATATTCTTATCACTTTTCCAAAATTCTAGCCCATTAGGTACCATAGAGCCTGAGAAAACTGCTTCCAAAGTTCGAACCCAAGTCTGAAATTAGCGTCCATAAAAATTATGATTTTTTTTAAATCCAACTTTATATAGATTTTAAGACCGAATTTGATTGTAACACGATTCTTACCACGTTTCCAAAATTTCAGCCCATTTGGTACCATAGAGCCTGAGAAAACTGCTTCCAAAGTTCGAACCCAAGTCTTAAATGAGCGTCCATAAAAATTATGATTTTTTTAAAAATCCAACTTTATCGAGATTTTGTGACTGAATTCGATTTGCAGCATGATTCTTATCACTGTTCCAAAATTCTAGCCCATTAGGTACCATTGAGCCTGAGAAAACTGCTTCCAAAGTTCGAACCCATGTCTGAAATTAGCGTCCATAAAAATTATGATTTTTTTTTAAATCCAACTTAATATAGATTTTTGACTGAATTTGATTTGTACCACGATTCTTAACACTTTTCCAAAATTTCTGCCCAAATTTTATGGAGATTTTGTGACTGAATTCGATTTGCAGCATGATTCTTATCACTGTTCCAAAATTCTAGCCCATTAGGTACCATAGAGCCTGAGAAAAGTGCTTCCAAAGTTCGAACCCAAGTCTGAAATTAGCGTCCATAAAAATTATGATTTTTTTAAATCAAACTTTATATAGATTTTAAGACCGAATTTGATTTGTAACACGATTCTTACCACGTTTCCAAAATTTCAGCCCATTTGGTACCATAGAGCCTGAGAAAACTGCTTCCAAAGTTCGAACCCAAGTCTTAAATGAGCGTCCATAAAAATTATGATTTTTTTAAAAATCCAACTTTATCGAGATTTTGTGACTGAATTCGATTTGCAGCATGATTCTTATCACTGTTCCAAAATTCTAGCCCATTTGGTATTATAGATCCTGAGAAAACTGCTTCCAAAGTTCGAACCCAAGTCTTAAATGAGCGTCCATAAAAATTAAGATTTTTTAAAAAATCCAATTTTATGGAGATTTTGTGACTGAATTCGATTTGCAGCAATATTCTTATCACTTTTCCAAAATTCTAGCCCATTAGGTACCATAGAGCCTGAGAAAACTGCTTCCAAAGTTCGAACCCAAGTCTTAAATGAGCGTCCATAAAAATTATGATTTTTTTAAAAATCCAACTTTATCGAGATTTTGTGACTGAATTCGATTTGCAGCATGATTCTTATCACTGTTCCAAAATTCTAGCCCATTAGGTACCATTGAGCCTGAGAAAACTGCTTCCAAAGTTCGAACCCATGTCTGAAATTAGCGTCCATAAAAATTATGATTTTTTTTTAAATCCAACTTTATATAGATTTTTGACTGAATTTGATTTGTACCACGATTCTTAACACTTTTCCAAAATTTCTGCCCAAATTTTATGGAGATTTTGTGACTGAATTCGATTCGCAGCATGATTCTTATCACTGTTCCAAAATTCTAGCCCATTTGGTATTATAGATCTTGAGAAAACTGCTTCCAAAGTTCGAACCCAAGTCTTAAATGAGCGTCCATAAAAATTATGATTTTTTAAAAAATCCAACATTATATAGATTTTGTGACTGAATTCGATTTGGAGCATGATTCTTATCATTGTTCCAAAATTCTAGCCCATTTGGTACCATAGAGCCTGAGAAAACTGCTTCCAAAGTTCGAACCCAAGTCTTAAATGAGCGTCCATAAAAATTATGATTTTTTAAATAATCCAAATTTGTGGAGATTTTGTGACTGAATTCGATTTGCAGCATGATTCTTATCACTGTTCCAAAATTCTAGCCCATTAGGTACCATAGAGCCTGAGAAAAGTGCTTCCAAAGTTCGAACCCAAGTCTGAAATTAGCGTCCATAAAAATTATGATTTTTTTTAAATCCAACTTTATATAGATTTTAAGACCGAATTTGATTTCTAACACGATTCTTACCACGTTTCCAAAATTTCAGCCCATTTGGTACCATAGAGCCTGAGAAAACTGCTTCCAAAGTTCGAACCCAAGTCTTAAATGAGCGTCCATAAAAATTATGATTTTTTTAAAAATCCAACTTTATCGAGATTTTGTGACTGAATTCGATTTGCAGCATGATTCTTATCACTGTTCCAAAATTCTAGCCCATTAGGTACCATAGAGCCTGAGAAAACTGCTTCCAAAGTTCGAACCCAAGTCTGAAATAAGCGTCCATAAGAATCATGATTTTTCTAAAAATCAAACTTTATGGAGATTTTGTGACTGAATTCGATTCGCAGCATGATTCTTATCACTGTTCCAAAATTCTAGCCCATTTGGTATTATAGATCCTTGGAAAACTGCTTCCAAAGTTCGAACCCAAGTCTTAAATGAGCGTCCATAAAAATTAAGATTTTTTAAAAAATCCAACTTTATGGAGATTTTGTGACTGAATTCGATTTGCAGCAATATTCTTATCACTGTTCCGAAATTCTAGCCCATTAGGTACCATAGAGCCTGAGAAAACTGCTTCCAAAGTTCGAACCCAAGTCTGAAATAAGCGTACATAAGAATCATGATTTTTCTAAAAATCAAACTTTATGGAGATTTTGTGACTGAATTCGATTCGCAGCATGATTCTTATCACTGTTCCAAAATTCTAGCCCATTTGGTATTATAGATCCTTGGAAAACTGCTTCCAAAGTTCAAACCCAAGTCTTAAATGAGCGTCCATAAAAATTAAGATTTTTTAAAAAATCCAACTTTATGGAGATTTTGTGACTGAATTCGATTTGCAGCAATATTCTTATCACTGTTCCAAAATTCTAGCCCATTAGGTACCATAGAGCCTGAGAAAACTGCTTCCAAAGTTCGAACCCAAGTCTGAAATAAGCGTCCATAAGAATCATGATTTTTCTAAAAATCAAACTTTATGGAGATTTTGTGACTGAATTCGATTCGCAGCATGATTCTTATCACTGTTTCAAAATTCTAGCCAATTTGGTATTATAGATCCTGAGAAAACTGCTTCCAAAGTTCGAACCCAAGTCTAAAATGAGCGTCCATAAAAATTATGATTTTTTATAAAATCCAACTTTATATAGATTTTGTGACTGAATTCGATTTGGAGCACGATTCTTATCACTGTTCCAAAATTCTAGCCCATTAGGTACCATTGAGCCTGAGAAAACTGCTTCCAAAGTTCGAACCCATGTCTGAAATTAGCGTCCATAAAAATTATGATTTTTTTTTAAATCCAACTTTATTTAGATTTTTGACTGAATTTGATTTGTACCACGATTCTTACCACTTTTCCAAAATTTCAGCCCATTTGGTACCATAGAGCCTGAGAAAACTGCTTCCAAAGTTCGAACCCAAGTCTTAAATGAGCGTCCATAAAAATTATGATTTTTTAAAAAATCCAACTTTATATAGATTTTGTGACTGAATTCGATTTGGAGCATGATTCTTATCATTGTTCCAAAATTCTAGCCCATTAGGTACCATTGAGCCTGAGAAAACTGCTTCCAAAGTTCGAACCCAAGTCTGAAATGAAGGTCCATAAAAATAAATTTTTTAAAAAATCCAACTTTATGGAGATTTTGTGACCGAATTTGATTTTTTACACGATTCTTACCACGTTTCCAAAATTTCAGCCCATTTGGTACCATAGAGCCTGAGAAAACTGCTTCCAAAGTTCGAACCCAAGTCTTAAATGAGCGTCCATAAAAATTATGATTTTTTAAATAATCCAAATTTGTGGAGATTTTGTGACTGAATTCGATTTGCAGCATGATTCTTATCACTGTTCCAAAATTCTAGCCCATTTGGTATTATAGATCCTGAGAAAACTGCTTCCAAAGTTCGAACCCAAGTCTTAAATGAGCGTCCATAAAAATTAAGATTTTTTAAAAAATCCAATTTTATGGAGATTTTGTGACTGAATTCGATTTGCAGCAATATTCTTATCACTTTTCCAAAATTCTAGCCCATTAGGTACCATAGAGCCTGAGAAAACTGCTTCCAAAGTTCGAACCCAAGTCTGAAATTAGCGTCCATAAAAATTATGATTTTTTTTAAATCCAACTTTATATAGATTTTAAGACCGAATTTGATTGTAACACGATTCTTACCACGTTTCCAAAATTTCAGCCCATTTGGTACCATAGAGCCTGAGAAAACTGCTTCCAAAGTTCGAACCCAAGTCTTAAATGAGCGTCCATAAAAATTATGATTTTTTTAAAAATCCAACTTTATCGAGATTTTGTGACTGAATTCGATTTGGAGCACGATTCTTATCACTGTTCCAAAATTCTAGCCCATTAGGTACCATTGAGCCTGAGAAAACTGCTTCCAAAGTTCGAACCCATGTCTGAAATTAGCGTCCATAAAAATTATGATTTTTTTTTAAATCCAACTTAATATAGATTTTTGACTGAATTTGATTTGTACCACGATTCTTAACACTTTTCCAAAATTTCTGCCCAAATTTTATGGAGATTTTGTGACTGAATTCGATTCGCAGCATGATTCTTATCACTGTTCCAAAATTCTAGCCCATTTGGTATTATAGATCTTGAGAAAACTGCTTCCAAAGTTCGAACCCAAGTCTTAAATGAGCGTCCATAAAAATTATGATTTTTTAAAAAATCCAACTTTATATAGATTTTGTGACTGAATTCGATTTGGAGCATGATTCTTATCATTGTTCCAAAATTCTAGCCCATTAGGTACCATTGAGCCTGAGAAAACTGCTTCCAAAGTTCGAACCCAAGTCTGAAATGAAGGTCCATAAAAATAAATTTTTTAAAAAATCCAACTTTATGGAGATTTTGTGACCGAATTTGATTTGTAACACGATTCTTACCGCGTTTCCAAAATTTCAGCCCATTTGGTACCATAGAGCCTGAGAAAACTGCTTCCAAAGTTCGAACCCAAGTCTTAAATGAGCGTCCATAAAAATTATGATTTTTTAAATAATCCAAATTTGTGGAGATTTTGTGACTGAATTCGATTCGCAGCATGATTCTTATCACTGTTCCAAAATTCTAGCCCATTTGGTATTATAGATCCTGAGAAAACTGCTTCCAAAGTTCGAACCCAAGTCTTAAATGAGCGTCCATAAAAATTATGATTTTTTAAAAAATCCAACTTTATGGAGATTTTGTGACTGAATTCGATTTGCAGCAATATTCTTATCACTTTTCCAAAATTCTAGCCCATTAGGTACCATAGAGCCTGAGAAAACTGCTTCCAAAGTTCGAACCCAAGTCTGAAATGAAGGTCCATAAAAATAAATTTTTTTAATAATCCAACTTTATGGAGATTTTGTGACCGAATTTGATTTGTAACACGATTCTTACCACGTTTCCAAAATTTCAGCCCATTTGGTACCATAGAGCTTGAGAAAACTGCTTCCAAAGTTCGAACCCAAGTCTGAAATAAGCGTCCATAAGAATCATGATTTTTCTAAAAATCAAACTTTATGGAGATTTTGTGACTGAATTCGATTCGCAGCATGATTCTTATCACTGTTCCAAAATTCTAGCCCATTTGGTATTATAGATCCTTGGAAAACTGCTTCCAAAGTTCGAACCCAAGTCTTAAATGAGCGTCCATAAAAATTAAGATTTTTTAAAAAATCCAACTTTATGGAGATTTTGTGACTGAATTCGATTTGCAGCAATATTCTTATCACTGTTCCAAAATTCTAGCCCATTAGGTACCATAGAGCCTGAGAAAACTGCTTCCAAAGTTCGAACCCAAGTCTTAAATGAGCGTCCATAAAAATTATGATTTTTTTAAAAATCCAACTTTATCGAGATTTTGTGACTGAATTCGATTTGCAGCATGATTCTTATGACTGTTCCAAAATTCTAGCCCATTAGGTACCATAGAGCCTGAGAAAACTGCTTCCAAAGTTCGAACCCAAGTCTGAAATAAGCGTCCATAAGAATCATGATTTTTCTAAAAATCAAACTTTATGGAGATTTTGTGACTGAATTCGATTCGCAGCATGATTCTTATCACTGTTCCAAAATTCTAGCCAATTTGGTATTATAGATCCTGAGAAAACTGCTTCCAAAGTTCGAACCCAAGTCTTAAATGAGCGTCCATAAAAATTATGATTTTTTATAAAATCCAAATTTATATAGATTTTGTGACTGGATTCGATTTGGAGCACGATTCTTATCACTGTTCCAAAATTCTAGCCCATTAGGTACCATTGAGCCTGAGAAAACTGCTTCCAAAGTTCGAACCCATGTCTGAAATTAGCGTCCATTAAAATTATGATTTTTTTTTAAATCCAACTTTATATAGATTTTGTGACTGAATTTGATTTGTACCACGATTCTTACCACTTTTCCAAAATTTCAGCCCATTTGGTACCATAGAGCCTGAGAAAACTGCTTCCAAAGTTCGAACCCAAGTCTTAAATGAGCGTCCATAAAAATTATGATTTTTTTAAAAATCCAACTTTATCGAGATTTTGTGACTGAATTCGATTTGCAGCATGATTCTTATCACTGTTCCAAAATTCTAGCCCATTAGGTACCATAGAGCCTGAGAAAACTGCTTCCAAAGTTCGAACCCATGTCTTAAATGAGCGTCCATAAAAATTATGATTTTTTAAATAATCCAAATTTGTGGAGATTTTGTGACTGAATTCGATTTGCAGCATGATTCTTATCACTGTTCCAAAATTCTAGCCCATTTGGTATTATAGATCCTGAGAAAACTGCTTCCAAAGTTCGAACCCAAGTCTTAAATGAGCGTCCATAAAAATTATGATTTTTTTAAAAATCCAACTTTATCGAGATTTTGTGACTGAATTCGATTTGCAGCATGATTCTTATCACTGTTCCAAAATTCTAGCCCATTAGGTACCATTGAGCCTGAGAAAACTGCTTCCAAAGTTCGAACCCAAGTCTGAAATGAAGGTCCATAAAAATAAATTTTTTAAAAAATCCAACTTTATGGAGATTTTGTGACCGAATTTGATTTGTTACACGATTCTTACCACGTTTCCAAAATTTCAGCCCATTTGGTACCATAGAGCCTGAGAAAACTGCTTCCAAAGTTCGAACCCAAGTCTTAAATGAGCGTCCATAAAAATTATGATTTTTTAAATAATCCAAATTTGTGGAGATTTTGTGACTGAATTCGATTTGCAGCATGATTCTTATCACTGTTCCAAAATTCTAGCCCATTTGGTATTATAGATCCTGAGAAAACTGCTTCCAAAGTTCGAACCCAAGTCTTAAATGAGCGTCCATAAAAATTATGATTTTTTTAAAAATCCAACTTTATCGAGATTTTGTGACTGAATTCGATTTGCAGCATGATTCTTATCACTGTTCCAAAATTCTAGCCCATTAGGTACCATAGAGCCTGAGAAAACTGCTTCCAAAGTTCGAACCCAAGTCTGAAATGAAGGTCCATAAAAATAAATTTTTTAAAAAATCCAACTTTATGGAGATTTTGTGACCGAATTTGATTTGTTACACGATTCTTACCACGTTTCCAAAATTTCAGCCCATTTGGTACCATAGAGCCTGAGAAAACTGCTTCCAAAGTTCGAACCCGAGTCTTAAATGAGCGTCCATAAAAATTATGATTTTTTAAATAATCCAAATTTGTGGAGATTTTGTGACTGAATTCGATTTGCAGCAATATTCTTATCACTGTTCCAAAATTCTAGCCCATTAGGTACCATAGAGCCTGAGAAAACTGCTTCCAAAGTTCGAACCCAAGTCTTAAATGAGCGTCCATAAAAATTAAGATTTTTTAAAAAATCCAACTTTATGGAGATTTTGTGACTGAATTCGATTTGCAGCAATATTCTTATCACTGTTCCAAAATTCTAGCCCATTAGGTACCATAGAGCCTGAGAAAACTGCTTCCAAAGTTCGAACCCAAGTCTTAAATGAGCGTCCATAAAAATTATGATTTTTTTAAAAATCCAACTTTATCGAGATTTTGTGACTGAATTCGATTTGCAGCATGATTCTTATCACTGTTCCAAAATTCTAGCCCATTAGGTACCATAGAGCCTGAGAAAACTGCTTCCAAAGTTCGAACCCAAGTCTGAAATAAGCGTCCAAATTATGATTTTTTTTTAAATCCAACTTTATATAGATTTTGTGACTGAATTCGATTTGGAGCACGATTCTTATCACTGTTCCAAAATTCTAGCCCATTAGGTACCATTGAGCCTGAGAAAACTGCTTCCAAAGTTCGAACCCATGTCTGAAATTAGCGTCCATAAAAATTATGATTTTTTTTTAAATCCAACTTTATTTAGATTTTTGACTGAATTTGATTTGTACCACGATTCTTACCACTTTTCCAAAATTTCAGCCCATTTGGTACCATAGATCCTGAGAAAACTGCTTCCAAAGTTCGAACCCAAGTCTTAAATGAGCGTCCATAAAAATTATGATTTTTTAAATAATCCAAATTTGTGGAGATTTTGTGACTGAATTCGATTTGCAGCATGATTCTTATCACTGTTCCAAAATTCTAGCCCATTAGGTACCATTGAGCCTGAGAAAACTGCTTCCAAAGTTCGAACCCATGTCTGAAATTAGCGTCCATAAAAATTATGATTTTTTTTTAAATCCAACTTTATATAGATTTTTGACTGAATTTGATTTGTACCACGATTCTTACCACTTTTCCAAAATTTCTGCCCAAATTTTATGGAGATTTTGTGACTGAATTCGATTCGCAGCATGATTCTTATCACTGTTCCAAAATTCTAGCCCATTTGGTATTATAGATCTTGAGAAAAATGCTTCCAAAGTTCGAACCCAAGTCTTAAATGAGCGTCCATAAAAATTATGATTTTTTAAAATTCCAACTTTATATAGATTTTGTGACTGAATTCGATTTGGAGCATGATTCTTATCATTGTTCCAAAATTCTAGCCCATTAGGTACCATAGAGCCTGAGAAAACTGCTTCCAAAGTTCGAACCCAAGTCTTAAATGAGCGTCCATAAAAATTATGATTTTTTTAAAAATCCAACTTTATCGAGATTTTGTGACTGAATTCGATTTGCAGCATGATTCTTATCACTGTTCCAAAATTCTAGCCCATTAGGTACCATAGAGCCTGAGAAAACTGCTTCCAAAGTTCGAACCCAAGTCTGAAATAAGCGTCCAAATTATGATTTTTTTTTAAATCCAACTTTATATAGATTTTGTGACTGAATTCGATTTGGAGCACGATTCTTATCACTGTTCCAAAATTCTAGCCCATTAGGTACCATTGAGCCTGAGAAAACTGCTTCCAAAGTTCGAACCCATGTCTGAAATTAGCGTCCATAAAAATTATGATTTTTTTTTAAATCCAACTTTATTTAGATTTTTGACTGAATTTGATTTGTACCACGATTCTTACCACTTTTCCAAAATTTCAGCCCATTTGGTACCATAGATCCTGAGAAAACTGCTTCCAAAGTTCGAACCCAAGTCTTAAATGAGCGTCCATAAAAATTATGATTTTTTAAATAATCCAAATTTGTGGAGATTTTGTGACTGAATTCGATTTGCAGCATGATTCTTATCACTGTTCCAAAATTCTAGCCCATTAGGTACCATTGAGCCTGAGAAAACTGCTTTCAAAGTTCGAACCCATGTCTGAAATTAGCGTCCATAAAAATTATGATTTTTTTTTAAATCCAACTTTATATAGATTTTTGACTGAATTTGATTTGTACCACGATTCTTACCACTTTTCCAAAATTTCTGCCCAAATTTTATGGAGATTTTGTGACTGAATTCGATTCGCAGCATGATTCTTATCACTGTTCCAAAATTCTAGCCCATTTGGTATTATAGATCTTGAGAAAAATGCTTCCAAAGTTCGAACCCAAGTCTTAAATGAGCGTCCATAAAAATTATGATTTTTTAAAATTCCAACTTTATATAGATTTTGTGACTGAATTCGATTTGGAGCATGATTCTTATCATTGTTCCAAAATTCTAGCCCATTAGGTACCATTGAGCCTGAGAAAACTGCTTCCAAAGTTCGAACCCAAGTCTGAAATGAAGGTCCATAAAAATAATTTTTTTAAAAAATCCAACTTTATGGAGATTTTGTGACCGAATTTGATTTGTAACACGATTCTTACCACGTTTCCAAAATTTCAGCCCATTTGGTACCATAGAGCCTGAGAAAACTGCTTCCAAAGTTCGAACCCAAGTCTTAAATGAGCGTCCATAAAAATTATGATTTTTTAAATAATCCAAATTTGTGGAGATTTTGTGACTGAATTCGATTTGCAGCATGATTCTTATCACTGTTCCAAAATTCTAGCCCATTAGGTACCATAGAGCCTGAGAAAAGTGCTTCCAAAGTTCGAACCCAAGTCTGAAATTAGCGTCCATAAAAATTATGATTTTTTTTAAATCCAACTTTATATAGATTTTAAGACCGAATTTGATTTCTAACACGATTCTTACCACGTTTCCAAAATTTCAGCCCATTTGGTACCATAGAGCCTGAGAAAACTGCTTCCAAAGTTCGAACCCAAGTCGTAAATGAGCGTCCATAAAAATTATGATTTTTTTAAAAATCCAACTTTATCGAGATTTTGTGACTGAATTCGATTTGCAGCATGATTCTTATCACTGTTCCAAAATTCTTGCCCATTAGGTACCATAGAGCCTGAGAAAACTGCTTCCAGAGTTCGAACCCAAGTCTGAAATAAGCGTCCATAAGAATCATGATTTTTCTAAAAATCAAACTTTATGGAGATTTTGTGACTGAATTCGATTCGCAGCATGATTCTTATCACTGTTCCAAAATTCTAGCCCATTTGGTATTATAGATCCTTGGAAAACTGCTTCAAAAGTTCGAACCCAAGTCTTAAATGAGCGTCCATAAAAATTAAGATTTTTTAAAAAATCCAACTTTATGGAGATTTTGTGACCGAATTTGATTTGTAACACGATTCTTACCACGTTTCCAAAATTTCAGCCCATTTGGTACCATAGAGCCTGAGAAAACTGCTTCCAAAGTTCGAACCCAAGTCTTAAATGAGCGTCCATAAAAATTATGATTTTTTAAATAATCCAAATTTGTGGAGATTTTGTGACTGAATTCGATTTGCAGCAATATTCTTATCACTGTTCCGAAATTCTAGCCCATTAGGTACCATAGAGCCTGAGAAAACTGCTTCCAAAGTTCGAACCCAAGTCTTAAATGAGCGTCCATAAAAATTATGATTTTTTTAAAAATCCAACTTTATCGAGATTTTGTGACTGAATTCGATTTGCAGCATGATTCTTATCACTGTTCCAAAATTCTAGCCAATTTGGTATTATAGATCCTGAGAAAACTGCTTCCAAAGTTCGAACCCAAGTCTTAAATGAGCGTCCATAAAAATTATGATTTTTTATAAAATCCAACTTTATATAGATTTTGTGACTGAATTCGATTTGGAGCACGATTCTTATCACTGATCCAAAATTCTAGCCCATTAGGTACCATTGAGCCTGAGAAAACTGTTTCCAAAGTTCGAACCCAAGTCTGAAATGAAGGTCCATAAAAATAAATTTTTTAAAAAATCCAACTTTATGGAGATTTTGTGACCGAATTTGATTTGTTACACGATTCTTACCACGTTTCCAAAATTTCAGCCCATTTGGTACCATAGAGCCTGAGAAAACTGCTTCCAAAGTTCGAACCCAAGTCTTAAATGAGCGTCCATAAAAATTATGATTTTTTAAATAATCCAAATTTGTGGAGATTTTGTGACTGAATTCGATTTGCAGCATGATTCTTATCACTGTTCCAAAATTCTAGCCCATTTGGTATTATAGATCCTGAGAAAACTGCTTCCAAAGTTCGAACCCAAGTCTTAAATGAGCGTCCATAAAAATTAAGATTTTTTAAAAAATCCAATTTTATGGAGATTTTGTGACTGAATTCGATTTGCACCAATATTCTTATCACTTTTCCAAAATTCTAGCCCATTAGGTACCATTGAGCCTGAGAAAACTGCTTCCAAAGTTCGAACCCATGTCTGAAATTAGCGTCCATAAAAATTATGATTTTTTTTTAAATCCAACTTTATATAGATTTTTGACTGAATTTGATTTGTACCACGATTCTTAACACTTTTCCAAAATTTCTGCCCAAATTTTATGGAGATTTTGTGACTGAATTCGATTCGCAGCATGATTCTTATCACTGTTCCAAAATTCTAGCCCATTTGGTATTATAGATCTTGAGAAAACTGCTTCCAAAGTTCGAACCCAAGTCTTAAATGAGCGTCCATAAAAATTATGATTTTTTAAAAAATCCAACTTTATATAGATTTTGTGACTGAATTCGATTTGGAGCATGATTCTTATCATTGTTCCAAAATTCTAGCCCATTAGGTACCATTGAGCCTGAGAAAACTGCTTCCAAAGTTCGAACCCAAGTCTGAAATGAAGGTCCATAAAAATAAATTTTTTAAAAAATCCAACTTTATGGAGATTTTGTGACCGAATTTGATTTGTAACACGATTCTTACCGCGTTTCCAAAATTTCAGCCCATTTGGTACCATAGAGCCTGAGAAAACTGCTTCCAAAGTTCGAACCCAAGTCTTAAATGAGCGTCCATAAAAATTATGATTTTTTAAATAATCCAAATTTGTGGAGATTTTGTGACTGAATTCGATTTGCAGCAATATTCTTATCACTGTTCCGAAATTCTAGCCCATTAGGTACCATAGAGCCTGAGAAAACTGCTTCCAAAGTTCGAACCCAAGTCTTAAATGAGCGTCCATAAAAATTATGATTTTTTTAAAAATCCAACTTTATCGAGATTTTGTGACTGAATTCGATTTGCAGCATGATTCTTATCACTGTTCCAAAATTCTAGCCAATTTGGTATTATAGATCCTGAGAAAACTGCTTCCAAAGTTCGAACCCAAGTCTTAAATGAGCGTCCATAAAAATTATGATTTTTTATAAAATCCAACTTTATATAGATTTTGTGACTGAATTCGATTTGGAGCACGATTCTTATCACTGATCCAAAATTCTAGCCCATTAGGTACCATTGAGCCTGAGAAAACTGCTTCCAAAGTTCGAACCCAAGTCTGAAATGAAGGTCCATAAAAATAAATTTTTTAAAAAATCCAACTTTATGGAGATTTTGTGACCGAATTTGATTTGTTACACGATTCTTACCACGTTTCCAAAATTTCAGCCCATTTGGTACCATAGAGCCTGAGAAAACTGCTTCCAAAGTTCGAACCCAAGTCTTAAATGAGCGTCCATAAAAATTATGATTTTTTAAATAATCCAAATTTGTGGAGATTTTGTGACTGAATTCGATTTGCAGCATGATTCTTATCACTGTTCCAAAATTCTAGCCCATTTGGTATTATAGATCCTGAGAAAACTGCTTCCAAAGTTCGAACCCAAGTCTTAAATGAGCGTCCATAAAAATTAAGATTTTTTAAAAAATCCAATTTTATGGAGATTTTGTGACTGAATTCGATTTGCACCAATATTCTTATCACTTTTCCAAAATTCTAGCCCATTAGGTACCATAGAGCCTGAGAAAACTGCTTCCAAAGTTCGAACCCAAGTCTGAAATTAGCGTCCATAAAAATTATGATTTTTTTTAAATCCAACTTTATATAGATTTTAAGACCGAATTTGATTTGTAACACGATTCTTACCACGTTTCCAAAATATCAGCCCATTTGGTACCATAGAGCCTGAGAAAACTGCTTCCAAAGTTCGAACCCAAGTCTTAAATGAGCGTCCATAAAAATTATGATTTTTTTAAAAATCCAACTTTATCGAGATTTTGTGACTGAATTCGATTTGCAGCATGATTCTTATCACTGTTCCAAAATTCTAGCCCATTAGGTACCATTGAGCCTGAGAAAACTGCTTCCAAAGTTCGAACCCATGTCTGAAATTAGCGTCCATAAAAATTATGATTTTTTTTTAAATCCAACTTTATATAGATTTTTGACTGAATTTGATTTGTACCACGATTCTTAACACTTTTCCAAAATTTCTGCCCAAATTTTATGGAGATTTTGTGACTGAATTCGATTCGCAGCATGATTCTTATCACTGTTCCAAAATTCTAGCCCATTTGGTATTATAGATCTTGAGAAAACTGCTTCCAAAGTTCGAACCCAAGTCTTAAATGAGCGTCCATAAAAATTATGATTTTTTAAAAAATCCAACTTTATATAGATTTTGTGACTGAATTCGATTTGGAGCATGATTCTTATCATTGTTCCAAAATTCTAGCCCATTAGGTACCATTGAGCCTGAGAAAACTGCTTCCAAAGTTCGAACCCAAGTCTGAAATGAAGGTCCATAAAAATAAATTTTTTAAAAAATCCAACTTTATGGAGATTTTGTGACCGAATTTGATTTGTAACACGATTCTTACCGCGTTTCCAAAATTTCAGCCCATTTGATTTTTGACTGAATTTGATTTGTACCACGATTCTTAACACTTTTCCAAAATTTCTGCCCAAATTTTATGGAGATTTTGTGACTGAATTCGATTCGCAGCATGATTCTTATCACTGTTCCAAAATTCTAGCCCATTTGGTATTATAGATCTTGAGAAAACTGCTTCCAAAGTTCGAACCCAAGTCTTAAATGAGCGTCCATAAAAATTATGATTTTTTAAAAAATCCAACTTTATATAGATTTTGTGACTGAATTCGATTTGGAGCATGATTCTTATCATTGTTCCAAAATTCTAGCCCATTAGGTACCATTGAGCCTGAGAAAACTGCTTCCAAAGTTCGAACCCAAGTCTGAAATGAAGGTCCATAAAAATAAATTTTTTAAAAAATCCAACTTTATGGAGATTTTGTGACCGAATTTGATTTGTAACACGATTCTTACCGCGTTTCCAAAATTTCAGCCCATTTGGTACCATAGAGCCTGAGAAAACTGCTTCCAAAGTTCGAACCCAAGTCTTAAATGAGCGTCCATAAAAATTATGATTTTTTAAATAATCCAAATTTGTGGAGATTTTGTGACTGAATTCGATTTGCAGCATGATTCTTATCACTGTTCCAAAATTCTAGCCCATTAGGTACCATAGAGCCTGAGAAAAGTGCTTCCAAAGTTCGAACCCAAGTCTGAAATTAGCGTCCATAAAAATTATGATTTTTTTTAAATCCAACTTTATATAGATTTTAAGACCGAATTTGATTTGTAACACGATTCTTACCACGTTTCCAAAATTTCAGCCCATTTGGTACCATAGAGCCTGAGAAAACTGCTTCCAAAGTTCGAACCCAAGTCTTAAATGAGCGTCCATAAAAATTATGATTTTTTTAAAAATCCAACTTTATCGAGATTTTGTGACTGAATTCGATTTGCAGCATGATTCTTATCACTGTTCCAAAATTCTAGCCCATTAGGTACCATAGAGCCTGAGAAAACTGCTTCCAAAGTTCGAACCCAAGTCTGAAATAAGCGTCCATAAGAATCATGATTTTTCTAAAAATCAAACTTTATGGAGATTTTGTGACTGAATTCGATTCGCAGCATGATTCTTATCACTGTTCCAAAATTTTAGCCAATTTGGTATTATAGATCCTGAGAAAACTGCTTCCAAAGTTCGAACCCAAGTCTTAAATGAGCGTCCATAAAAATTATGATTTTTTATAAAATCCAACTTTATATAGATTTTGTGACTGAATTCGATTTGGAGCACGATTCTTATCACTGTTCCAAAATTCTAGCCCATTAGGTACCATTGAGCCTGAGAAAACTGCTTCCAAAGTTCGAACACATGTCTGAAATTAGCGTCCATAAAAATTATGATTTTTTTTTAAATCCAACTTTATTTAGATTTTTGACTGAATTTGATTTGTACCACGATTCTTACCACTTTTCCAAAATTTCAGCCCATTTGGTACCATAGAGCCTGAGAAAACTGCTTCCAAAGTTCGAACCCAAGTCTTAAATGAGCGTCCATAAAAATTATGATTTTTTAAAAAATCCAACTTTATATAGATTTTGTGACTGAATTCGATTTGGAGCATGATTCTTATCATTGTTCCAAAATTCTAGCCCATTAGGTACCATTGAGCCTGAGAAAACTGCTTCCAAAGTTCGAACCCAAGTCTGAAATGAAGGTCCATAAAAATAAATTTTTTAAAAAATCCAACTTTATGGAGATTTTGTGACCGAATTTGATTTGTTACACGATTCTTACCACGTTTCCAAAATTTCAGCCCATTTGGTACCATAGAGCCTGAGAAAACTGCTTCCAAAGTTCGAACCCAAGTCTTAAATGAGCGTCCATAAAAATTATGATTTTTTATAAAATCCAACTTTATATAGATTTTGTGACTGAATTCGATTTGGAGCACGATTCTTATCACTGTTCCAAAATTCTAGCCCATTAGGTACCATTGAGCCTGAGAAAACTGCTTCCAAAGTTCGAACACATGTCTGAAATTAGCGTCCATAAAAATTATGATTTTTTTTTAAATCCAACTTTATATAGATTTTTGACTGAATTTGATTTGTACCACGATTCTTACCACTTTTCCAAAATTTCTGCCCAAATTTTATGGAGATTTTGTGACTGAATTCGATTAGCAGCATGATTCTTATCACTGTTCCAAAATTCTAGCCCATTTGGTATTATAGATCTTGAGAAAACTGCTTCCAAAGTTCGAACCCAAGTCTTAAATGAGCGTCCATAAAAATTATGATTTTTTTAAAAATCCAACTTTATATAGATTTTGTGACTGAATTCGATTTGGAGCATGATTCTTATCATTGTTCCAAAATTCTAGCCCATTAGGTACCATTGAGCCTGAGAAAACTGCTTCCAAAGTTCGAACCCAAGTCTGAAATGAAGGTCAATAAAAATAATTTTTTTAAAAAATCCAACTTTATGGAGATTTTGTGACCGAATTTGATTTGTAACACGATTCTTACCACGTTTCCAAAATTTCAGCCCATTTGGTACCATAGAGCCTGAGAAAACTGCTTCCAAAGTTCGAACCCAAGTCTTAAATGAGCGTCCATAAAAATTAAGATTTTTTAAAAAATCCAACTTTATGGAGATTTTGTGACTGAATTCGATTTGCAGCAATATTCTTATCACTGTTCCAAAATTCTAGCCCATTAGGTACCATAGAGCCTGAGAAAACTGCTTCCAAAGTTCGAACCCAAGTCTGAAATTAGCGTCCATAAAAATTATGATTTTTTTTAAATCCAACTTTATATAGATTTTAAGACCGAATTTGATTTGTAACACGATTCTTACCACGTTTCCAAAATTTCAGCCCATTTGGTACCATAGAGCCTGAGAAAACTGCTTCCAAAGTTCGAACCCAAGTCTTAAATGAGCGTCCATAAAAATTATGATTTTTTATAAAATCCAACTTTATATAGATTTTGTGACTGAATTCGATTTGGAGCACGATTCTTATCACTGTTCCAAAATTCTAGCCCATTAGGTACCATTGAGCCTGAGAAAACTGCTTCCAAAGTTCGAACACATGTCTGAAATTAGCGTCCATAAAAATTATGATTTTTTTTTAAATCCAACTTTATATAGATTTTTGACTGAATTTGATTTGTACCACGATTCTTACCACTTTTCCAAAATTTCTGCCCAAATTTTATGGAGATTTTGTGACTGAATTCGATTAGCAGCATGATTCTTATCACTGTTCCAAAATTCTAGCCCATTTGGTATTATAGATCTTGAGAAAACTGCTTCCAAAGTTCGAACCCAAGTCTTAAATGAGCGTCCATAAAAATTATGATTTTTTTAAAAATCCAACTTTATATAGATTTTGTGACTGAATTCGATTTGGAGCATGATTCTTATCATTGTTCCAAAATTCTAGCCCATTAGGTACCATTGAGCCTGAGAAAACTGCTTCCAAAGTTCGAACCCAAGTCTGAAATGAAGGTCAATAAAAATAATTTTTTTAAAAAATCCAACTTTATGGAGATTTTGTGACCGAATTTGATTTGTAACACGATTCTTACCACGTTTCCAAAATTTCAGCCCATTTGGTACCATAGAGCCTGAGAAAACTGCTTCCAAAGTTCGAACCCAAGTCTTAAATGAGCGTCCATAAAAATTATGATTTTTTTAAAAATCCAACTTTATCGAGATTTTGTGACTGAATTCGATTTGCAGCATGATTCTTATCACTGTTCCAAAATTCTAGCCCATTAGGTACCATAGAGCCTGAGAAAACTGCTTCCAAAGTTCGAACCCAAGTCTGAAATAAGCGTCCATAAGAATCATGATTTTTCTAAAAATCAAACTTTATGGAGATTTTGTGACTGAATTCGATTCGCAGCATGATTCTTATCACTGTTCCAAAATTCTAGCCAATTTGGTATTATAGATCCTGAGAAAACTGCTTCCAAAGTTCGAACCCAAGTCTTAAATGAGCGTCCATAAAAATTATGATTTTTTATAAAATCCAACTTTATATAGATTTTCTGACCGAATTTGATTTGTAACACGATTCTTACCACGTTTCCAAAATTTCAGCCCATTTGGTACCATAGAGCCTGAGAAAACTGCTTCCAAAGTTCGAACCCAAGTCTGAAATAAGCGTCCATAAGAATCATGATTTTTTTTTTAAATCCAACTTTATATAGATTTTAAGACTGAATTTGATTTGTAACACGATTCTTACCACGTTTCCAAAATTTCAGCCCATTTGGTACCATAGAGCCTGAGAAAACTGCTTCCAAAGTTCGAACCCAAGTCTTAAATGAGCGTCCATAAAAATTATGATTTTTTTAAAAATCCAACTTTATCGAGATTTTGTGACTGAATTCGATTTGCAGCATGATTCTTATCACTGTTCCGAAATTCTAGCCCATTAGGTACCATTGAGCCTGAGAAAACTGCTTCCAAAGTTCGAACCCATGTCTGAAATTAGCGTCCATAAAAATTATGATTTTTTTTTAAATCCAACTTTATATAGATTTTTGACTGAATTTGATTTGTACCACGATTCTTACCACTTTTCCAAAATTTCTGCCCAAATTTTATGGAGATTTTGTGACTGAATTCGATTAGCAGCATGATTCTTATCACTGTTCCAAAATTCTAGCCCATTTGGTATTATAGATCTTGAGAAAACTGCTTCCAAAGTTCGAACCCAAGTCTTAAATGAGCGTCTATAAAAATTATGATTTTTTAAAAAATCCAACTTTATATAGATTTTGTGACTGAATTCGATTTGGAGCATGATTCTTATCATTGTTCCAAAATTCTAGCCCATTAGGTACCATTGAGCCTGAGAAAACTGCTTCCAAAGTTCGAACCCAAGTCTGAAATGAAGGTCCATAAAAATAAATTTTTTTAAAAATCCAACTTTATGGAGATTTTGTGACCGAATTTGATTTGTAACACGATTCTTACAACGTTTCCAAAATTTCAGCCCATTTGGTACCATAGAGCCTGAGAAAACTGCTTCCAAAGTTCGAACCCAAGTCTTAAATGAGCGTCCATAAAAATTATGATTTTTTAAATAATCCAAATTTGTGAAGATTTTGTGACTGAATTCGATTTGCAGCATGATTCTTATCACTGTTCCAAAATTCTAGCCCATTAGGTACCATAGAGCCTGAGAAAAGTGCTTCCAAAGTTCGAACCCAAGTCTGAAATTAGCGTCCATAAAAATTATGATTTTTTTTAAATCCAACTTTATATAGATTTTAAGAACGAATTTGATTTGTAACACGATTCTTACCACGTTTCCAAAATTTCAGCCCATTTGGTACCATAGAGCCTGAGAAAACTGCTTCCAAAGTTCGAACCCAAGTCTTAAATGAGCGTCCATAAATATTATGATTTTTTTAAAAATCCAACTTTATCGAGATTTTGTGACTGAATTCGATTTGCAGCATGATTCTTATCACTGTTCCAAAATTCTAGCCCATTAGGTACCATAGAGCCTGAGAAAACTGCTTCCAAAGTTCGAACCCAAGTCTGAAATAAGCGTCCATAAGAATCATGATTTTTCTAAAAATCAAACTTTATGGAGATTTTGTGACTGAATTCGATTCGCAGCATGATTCTTATCACTGTTCCAAAATTCTAGCCCATTTGGTATTATAGATCCTTGGAAAACTGCTTCCAAAGTTCGAACCCAAGTCTTAAATGAGCGTCCATAAAAATTATGATTTTTTTAAAAATCCAACTTTATCGAGATTTTGTGACTGAATTCGATTTGCAGCATGATTCTTATCACTGTTCCAAAATTCTAGCCCATTAGGTACCATAGAGCCTGAGAAAACTGCTTCCAAAGTTCGAACCCAAGTCTGAAATAAGCGTACATAAGAATCATGATTTTTCTAAAAATCAAACTTTATGGAGATTTTGTGACTGAATTCGATTCGCAGCATGATTCTTATCACTGTTCCAAAATTCTAGCCCATTTGGTATTATAGATCCTTGGAAAACTGCTTCCAAAGTTCAAACCCAAGTCTTAAATGAGCGTCCATAAAAATTAAGATTTTTTAAAAAATCCAACTTTATGGAGATTTTGTGACTGAATTCGATTTGCAGCAATATTCTTATCACTGTTCCAAAATTCTAGCCCATTAGGTACCATAGAGCCTGAGAAAACTGCTTCCAAAGTTCGAACCCAAGTCTGAAATAAGCGTCCATAAGAATCATGATTTTTCTAAAAATCAAAATTTATGGAGATTTTGTGACTGAATTCGATTCGCAGCATGATTCTTATCACTGTTCCTAAAATTCTAGCCAATTTGGTATTATAGATCCTGAGAAAACTGCTTCCAAAGTTCGAACCCAAGTCTTAAATGAGCGTCCATAAAAATTATGATTTTTTATAAAATCCAACTTTATATAGATTTTGTGACTGAATTCGATTTGGAGCACGATTCTTATCACTGTTCCAAAATTCTAGCCCATTAGGTACCATTGAGCCTGAGAAAACTGCTTCCAAAGTTCGAACCCATGTCTGAAATTAGCGTCCATAAAAATTATGATTTTTTTTAAAATCCAACTTTATTAAGATTTTTGACTGAATTTGATTTGTACCACGATTCTTACCACTTTTCCAAAATTTCAGCCCATTTGGTACCATAGAGCCTGAGAAAACTGCTTCCAAAGTTCGAACCCATGTCTGAAATGAGCGTCCATAAAAATTATGATTTTTTAAATAATCCAAATTTGTGGAGATTTTGTGACTGAATTTGATTTGCAGCATGATTCTTATCACTGTTCCAAAATTCTAGCCCATTTTGTATTATAGATCCTGAGAAAACTGCTTCCAAAGTTCGAACCCAAGTCTTAAATGAGCGTCCATAAAAATTAAGATTTTTTAAAAAATCCAATTTTATGGAGATTTTGTGACTGAATTCGATTTGCAGCAATATTCTTATCACTTTTCCAAAATTCTAGCCCATTAGGTACCATAGAGCCTGAGAAAACTGCTTCCAAAGTTCGAACCCAAGTCTGAAATTAGCGTCCATAAAAATTATGATTTTTTTTAAATCCAACTTTATATAGATTTTAAGACCGAATTTGATTGTAACACGATTCTTACCACGTTTCCAAAATTTCAGCCCATTTGGTACCATAGAGCCTGAGAAAACTGCTTCCAAAGTTCGAACCCAAGTCTTAAATGAGCGTCCATAAAAATTATGATTTTTTTAAAAATCCAACTTTATCGAGATTTTGTGACTGAATTCGATTTGCAGCATGATTCTTATCACTGTTCCAAAATTCTAGCCCATTAGGTACCATTGAGCCTGAGAAAACTGCTTCCAAAGTTCGAACCCATGTCTGAAATTAGCGTCCATAAAAATTATGATTTTTTTTTAAATCCAACTTAATATAGATTTTTGACTGAATTTGATTTGTACCACGATTCTTAACACTTTTCCAAAATTTCTGCCCAAATTTTATGGAGATTTTGTGACTGAATTCGATTCGCAGCATGATTCTTATCACTGTTCCAAAATTCTAGCCCATTTGGTATTATAGATCTTGAGAAAACTGCTTCCAAAGTTCGAACCCAAGTCTTAAATGAGCGTCCATAAAAATTATGATTTTTTAAAAAATCCAACTTTATATAGATTTTGTGACTGAATTCGATTTGGAGCATGATTCTTATCATTGTTCCAAAATTCTAGCCCATTAGGTACCATTGAGCCTGAGAAAACTGCTTCCAAAGTTCGAACCCAAGTCTGAAATGAAGGTCCATAAAAATAAATTTTTTAAAAAATCCAACTTTATGGAGATTTTGTGACCGAATTTGATTTGTAACACGATTCTTACCGCGTTTCCAAAATTTCAGCCCATTTGGTACCATAGAGCCTGAGAAAACTGCTTCCAAAGTTCGAACCCAAGTCTTAAATGAGCGTCCATAAAAATTATGATTTTTTAAATAATCCAAATTTGTGGAGATTTTGTGACTGAATTCGATTTGCAGCATGATTCTTATCACTGTTCCAAAATTCTAGCCCATTAGGTACCATAGAGCCTGAGAAAAGTGCTTCCAAAGTTCGAACCCAAGTCTGAAATTAGCGTCCATAAAAATTATGATTTTTTTAAATCAAACTTTATATAGATTTTAAGACCGAATTTGATTTGTAACACGATTCTTACCACGTTTCCAAAATTTCAGCCCATTTGGTACCATAGAGCCTGAGAAAACTGCTTCCAAAGTTCGAACCCAAGTCTTAAATGAGCGTCCATAAAAATTATGATTTTTTTAAAAATCCAACTTTATCGAGATTTTGTGACTGAATTCGATTTGCAGCATGATTCTTATCACTGTTCCAAAATTCTAGCCCATTTGGTATTATAGATCCTGAGAAAACTGCTTCCAAAGTTCGAACCCAAGTCTTAAATGAGCATCCATAAAAATTAAGATTTTTTAAAAAATCCAATTTTATGGAGATTTTGTGACTGAATTCGATTTGCAGCAATATTCTTATCACTTTTCCAAAATTCTAGCCCATTAGGTACCATAGAGCCTGAGAAAACTGCTTCCAAAGTTCGAACCCAAGTCTTAAATGAGCGTCCATAAAAATTATGATTTTTTTAAAAATCCAACTTTATCGAGATTTTGTGACTGAATTCGATTTGCAGCATGATTCTTATCACTGTTCCAAAATTCTAGCCCATTAGGTACCATTGAGCCTGAGAAAACTGCTTCCAAAGTTCGAACCCATGTCTGAAATTAGCGTCCATAAAAATTATGATTTTTTTTTAAATCCAACTTTATATAGATTTTTGACTGAATTTGATTTGTAACCACGATTCTTAACACTTTTCCAAAATTTCTGCCCAAATTTTATGGAGATTTTGTGACTGAATTCGATTCGCAGCATGATTCTTATCACTGTTCCAAAATTCTAGCCCATTTGGTATTATAGATCTTGAGAAAACTGCTTCCAAAGTTCGAACCCAAGTCTTAAATGAGCGTCCATAAAAATTATGATTTTTTAAAAAATCCAACATTATATAGATTTTGTGACTGAATTCGATTTGGAGCATGATTCTTATCATTGTTCCAAAATTCTAGCCCATTTGGTACCATAGAGCCTGAGAAAACTGCTTCCAAAGTTCGAACCCAAGTCTTAAATGAGCGTCCATAAAAATTATGATTTTTTAAATAATCCAAATTTGTGGAGATTTTGTGACTGAATTCGATTTGCAGCTTGATTCTTATCACTGTTCCAAAATTCTAGCCCATTAGGTACCATAGAGCCTGAGAAAAGTGCTTCCAAAGTTCGAACCCAAGTCTGAAATTAGCGTCCATAAAAATTATGATTTTTTTTAAATCCAACTTTATATAGATTTTAAGACCGAATTTGATTTGTAACACGATTCTTACCACGTTTCCAAAATTTCAGCCCATTTGGTACCATAGAGCCTGAGAAAACTGCTTCCAAAGTTCGAACCCAAGTCTTAAATGAGCGTCCATAAAAATTATGATTTTTTTAAAAATCCAACTTTATCGAGATTTTGTGACTGAATTCGATTTGCAGCATGATTCTTATCACTGTTCCAAAATTCTATCCCATTAGGTACCATGGAGCCTGAGAAAACTGCTTCCAAAGTTCGAACCCAAGTCTGAAATAAGCGTCCATAAGAATCATGATTTTTCTAAAAATCAAACTTTATGGAGATTTTGTGACTGAATTCGATTCGCAGCATGATTCTTATCACTGTTCCAAAATTCTAGCCCATTTGGTATTATAGATCCTTGGAAAACTGCTTCCAAAGTTCGAACCCAAGTCTTAAATGAGCGTCCATAAAAATTAAGATTTTTTAAAAAATCCAACTATATGGAGATTTTGTGACTGAATTCGATTTGCAGCAATATTCTTATCACTGTTCCAAAATTCTAGCCCATTAGGTACCATAGAGCCTGAGAAAACTGCTTCCAAAGTTCGAACCCAAGTCTGAAATAAGCGTCCATAAGAATCATGATTTATCTAAAAATCAAACTTTATGGAGATTTTGTGACTGAATTCGATTCGCAGCATGATTCTTATCACTGTTCCAAAATTCTAGCCCATTTGGTATTATAGATCCTGAGAAAACTGCTTCCAAAGTTCGAACCCAAGTCTTAAATGAGCGTCCATAAAAATTATGATTTTTTAAAAAATCCAACTTTATGGAGATTTTGTGACTGAATTCGATTTGCAGCAATATTCTTATCACTTTTCCAAAATTCTAGCCCATTAGGTACCATAGAGCCTGAGAAAACTGCTTCCAAAGTTCGAACCCAAGTCTGAAATGAAGGTCCATAAAAATAAATTTTTTTAATAATCCAACTTTATGGAGATTTTGTGACCGAATTTGATTTGTAACACGATTCTTACCACGTTTCCAAAATTTCAGCCCATTTGGTACCATAGAGCTTGAGAAAACTGCTTCCAAAGTTCGAACCCAAGTCTGAAATAAGCGTCCATAAGAATCATGATTTTTCTAAAAATCAAACTTTATGGAGATTTTGTGACTGAATTCGATTCGCAGCATGATTCTTATCACTGTTCCAAAATTCTAGCCCATTTGGTATTATAGATCCTTGGAAAACTGCTTCCAAAGTTCGAACCCAAGTCTTAAATGAGCGTCCATAAAAATTAAGATTTTTTAAAAAATCCAACTTTATGGAGATTTTGTGACTGAATTCGATTTGGAGCATGATTCTTATCATTGTTCCAAAATTCTAGCCCATTAGGTACCATAGAGCCTGAGAAAACTGCTTCCAAAGTTCGAACCCAAGTCTGAAATGAAGGTCCATAAAAATAAATTTTTTAAAAAATCCAACTTTATGGAGATTTTGTGACCGAATTTGATTTGTTACACGATTCTTACCACGTTTCCAAAATTTCAGCCCATTTGGTACCATAGAGCCTGAGAAAACTGCTTCCAAAGTTCGAACCCATGTCTTAAATGAGCGTCCATAAAAATTATGATTTTTTAAATAATCCAAATTTGTGGAGATTTTGTGACTGAATTCGATTTGCAGCATGATTCTTATCACTGTTCCAAAATTCTAGCCCATTTGGTATTATAGATCCTGAGAAAACTGCTTCCAAAGTTCGAACCCAAGTCTTAAATGAGCGTCCATAAAAATTATGATTTTTTTAAAAATCCAACTTTATCGAGATTTTGTGACTGAATTCGATTTGCAGCATGATTCTTATCACTGTTCCAAAATTCTAGCCCATTAGGTACCATAGAGCCTGAGAAAACTGCTTCCAAAGTTCGAACCCAAGTCTGAAATGAAGGTCCATAAAAATAAATTTTTTAAAAAATCCAACTTTATGGAGATTTTGTGACCGAATTTGATTTGTTACACGATTCTTACCACGTTTCCAAAATTTCAGCCCATTTGGTACCATAGAGCCTGAGAAAACTGCTTCCAAAGTTCGAACCCGAGTCTTAAATGAGCGTCCATAAAAATTATGATTTTTTAAATAATCCAAATTTGTGGAGATTTTGTGACTGAATTCGATTTGCAGCAATATTCTTATCACTGTTCCAAAATTCTAGCCCATTAGGTACCATAGAGCCTGAGAAAACTGCTTCCAAAGTTCGAACCCAAGTCTTAAATGAGCGTCCATAAAAATTAAGATTTTTTAAAAAATCCAACTTTATGGAGATTTTGTGACTGAATTCGATTTGCAGCAATATTCTTATCACTGTTCCAAAATTCTAGCCCATTAGGTACCATAGAGCCTGAGAAAACTGCTTCCAAAGTTCGAACCCAAGTCTTAAATGAGCGTCCATAAAAATTATGATTTTTTTAAAAATCCAACTTTATCGAGATTTTGTGACTGAATTCGATTTGCAGCATGATTCTTATCACTGTTCCAAAATTCTAGCCCATTAGGTACCATTGAGCCTGAGAAAACTGCTTCCAAAGTTCGAACCCATGTCTGAAATTAGCGTCCATAAAAATTATGATTTTTTTTTAAATCCAACTTTATTTAGATTTTTGACTGAATTTGATTTGTACCACGATTCTTACCACTTTTCCAAAATTTCAGCCCATTTGGTACCATAGATCCTGAGAAAACTGCTTCCAAAGTTCGAACCCAAGTCTTAAATGAGCGTCCATAAAAATTATGATTTTTTAAATAATCCAAATTTGTGGAGATTTTGTGACTGAATTCGATTTGCAGCATGATTCTTATCACTGTTCCAAAATTCTAGCCCATTAGGTACCATTGAGCCTGAGAAAACTGCTTCCAAAGTTCGAACCCATGTCTGAAATTAGCGTCCATAAAAATTATGATTTTTTTTTAAATCCAACTTTATATAGATTTTTGACTGAATTTGATTTGTACCACGATTCTTACCACTTTTCCAAAATTTCTGCCCAAATTTTATGGAGATTTTGTGACTGAATTCGATTTGCAGCAATATTCTTATCACTGTTCCAAAATTCTAGCCCATTAGGTACCATAGAGCCTGAGAAAACTGCTTCCAAAGTTCGAACCCAAGTCTTAAATGAGCGTCCATAAAAATTATGATTTTTTTAAAAATCCAACTTTATCGAGATTTTGTGACTGAATTCGATTTGCAGCATGATTCTTATCACTGTTCCAAAATTCTAGCCCATTAGGTACCATTGAGCCTGAGAAAACTGCTTCCAAAGTTCGAACCCATGTCTGAAATTAGCGTCCATAAAAATTATGATTTTTTTTTAAATCCAACTTTATTTAGATTTTTGACTGAATTTGATTTGTACCACGATTCTTACCACTTTTCCAAAATTTCAGCCCATTTGGTACCATAGATCCTGAGAAAACTGCTTCCAAAGTTCGAACCCAAGTCTTAAATGAGCGTCCATAAAAATTATGATTTTTTAAATAATCCAAATTTGTGGAGATTTTGTGACTGAATTCGATTTGCAGCATGATTCTTATCACTGTTCCAAAATTCTAGCCCATTAGGTACCATTGAGCCTGAGAAAACTGCTTCCAAAGTTCGAACCCATGTCTGAAATTAGCGTCCATAAAAATTATGATTTTTTTTTAAATCCAACTTTATATAGATTTTTGACTGAATTTGATTTGTACCACGATTCTTACCACTTTTCCAAAATTTCTGCCCAAATTTTATGGAGATTTTGTGACTGAATTCGATTCGCAGCATGATTCTTATCACTGTTCCAAAATTCTAGCCCATTTGGTATTATAGATCTTGAGAAAAATGCTTCCAAAGTTCGAACCCAAGTCTTAAATGAGCGTCCATAAAAATTATGATTTTTTAAAATTCCAACTTTATATAGATTTTGTGACTGAATTCGATTTGCAGCATGATTCTTATCACTGTTCCAAAATTCTAGCCAATTTGGTATTATAGATCCTGAGAAAACTGCTTCCAAAGTTCGAACCCAAGTCTTAAATGAGCGTCCATAAAAATTATGATTTTTTATAAAATCCAACTTTATATAGATTTTGTGACTGAATTCGATTTGGAGCACGATTCTTATCACTGTTCCAAAATTCTAGCCCATTAGGTACCATTGAGCCTGAGAAAACTGCTTCCAAAGTTCGAACCCATGTCTGAAATTAGCGTCCATAAAAATTATGATTTTTTTTTAAATCCAACTTTATTAAGATTTTTGACTGAATTTGATTTGTACCACGATTCTTACCACTTTTCCAAAATTTCAGCCCATTTGGTACCATAGAGCCTGAGAAAACTGCTTCCAAAGTTCGAACCCAAGTCTTAAATGAGCGTCCATAAAAATTATGATTTTTTAAAAAATCCAACTTTATATAGATTTTGTGACTGAATTCGATTTGGAGCATGATTCTTACCACGTTTCCAAAATTTCAGCCCATTTGGTACCATAGAGCCTGAGAAAACTGCTTCCAAAGTTCGAACCCAAGTCTTAAATGAGCGTCCATAAAAATTATGATTTTTTAAATAATCCAAATTTGTGGAGATTTTGTGACTGAATTCGATTCGCAGCATGATTCTTATCACTGTTCCAAAATTCTAGCCCATTTGGTATTATAGATCTTGAGAAAAATGCTTCCAAAGTTCGAACCCAAGTCTTAAATGAGCGTCCATAAAAATTATGATTTTTTAAAATTCCAACTTTATATAGATTTTGTGACTGAATTCGATTTGCAGCATGATTCTTATCACTGTTCCAAAATTCTAGCCAATTTGGTATTATAGATCCTGAGAAAACTGCTTCCAAAGTTCGAACCCAAGTCTTAAATGAGCGTCCATAAAAATTATGATTTTTTATAAAATCCAACTTTATATAGATTTTGTGACTGAATTCGATTTGGAGCACGATTCTTATCACTGTTCCAAAATTCTAGCCCATTAGGTACCATTGAGCCTGAGAAAACTGCTTCCAAAGTTCGAACCCATGTCTGAAATTAGCGTCCATAAAAATTATGATTTTTTTTTAAATCCAACTTTATTAAGATTTTTGACTGAATTTGATTTGTACCACGATTCTTACCACTTTTCCAAAATTTCAGCCCATTTGGTACCATAGAGCCTGAGAAAACTGCTTCCAAAGTTCGAACCCAAGTCTTAAATGAGCGTCCATAAAAATTATGATTTTTTAAAAAATCCAACTTTATATAGATTTTGTGACTGAATTCGATTTGGAGCATGATTCTTATCATTGTTCCAAAATTCTAGCCCATTAGGTACCATTGAGCCTGAGAAAACTGCTTCCAAAGTTCGAACCCAAGTCTGAAATGAAGGTCCATAAAAATAAATTTTTTAAAAAATCCAACTTTATGGAGATTTTGTGACCGAATTTGATTTGTTACACGATTCTTACCACGTTTCCAAAATTTCAGCCCATTTGGTACCATAGAGCCTGAGAAAACTGCTTCCAAAGTTCGAACCCAAGTCTTAAATGAGCGTCCATAAAAATTATGATTTTTTAAATAATCCAAATTTGTGGAGATTTTGTGACTGAATTCGATTTGCAGCATGATTCTTATCACTGTTCCAAAATTCTAGCCCATTTGGTATTATAGATCCTGAGAAAACTGCTTCCAAAGTTCGAACCCAAGTCTTAAATGAGCGTCCATAAAAATTAAGATTTTTTAAAAAATCCAATTTTATGGAGATTTTGTGACTGAATTCGATTTGCACCAATATTCTTATCACTTTTCCAAAATTCTAGCCCATTAGGTACCATAGAGCCTGAGAAAACTGCTTCCAAAGTTCGAACCCAAGTCTGAAATTAGCGTCCATAAAAATTATGATTTTTTTTAAATCCAACTTTATATAGATTTTAAGACCGAATTTGATTTGTAACACGATTCTTACCACGTTTCCAAAATATCAGCCCATTTGGTACCATAGAGCCTGAGAAAACTGCTTCCAAAGTTCGAACCCAAGTCTTAAATGAGCGTCCATAAAAATTATGATTTTTTTTAAAATCCAACTTTATCGAGATTTTGTGACTGAATTCGATTTGCAGCATGATTCTTATCACTGTTCCAAAATTCTAGCCCATTAGGTACCATTGAGCCTGAGAAAACTGCTTCCAAAGTTCGAACCCATGTCTGAAATTAGCGTCCATAAAAATTATGATTTTTTTTTAAATCCAACTTTATATAGATTTTTGACTGAATTTGATTTGTACCACGATTCTTAACACTTTTCCAAAATTTCTGCCCAAATTTTATGGAGATTTTGTGACTGAATTCGATTCGCAGCATGATTCTTATCACTGTTCCAAAATTCTAGCCCATTTGGTATTATAGATCTTGAGAAAACTGCTTCCAAAGTTCGAACCCAAGTCTTAAATGAGCGTCCATAAAAATTATGATTTTTTAAAAAATCCAACTTTATATAGATTTTGTGACTGAATTCGATTTGGAGCATGATTCTTATCATTGTTCCAAAATTCTAGCCCATTAGGTACCATTGAGCCTGAGAAAACTGCTTCCAAAGTTCGAACCCAAGTCTGAAATGAAGGTCCATAAAAATAAATTTTTTAAAAAATCCAACTTTATGGAGATTTTGTGACCGAATTTGATTTGTAACACGATTCTTACCGCGTTTCCAAAATTTCAGCCCATTTGGTACCATAGAGCCTGAGAAAACTGCTTCCAAAGTTCGAACCCAAGTCTTAAATGAGCGTCCATAAAAATTATGATTTTTTAAATAATCCAAATTTGTGGAGATTTTAAGACCGAATTTGATTTGTAACACGATTCTTACCACGTTTCCAAAATTTCAGCCCATTTGGTACCATAGAGCCTGAGAAAACTGCTTCCAAAGTTCGAACCCAAGTCTTAAATGAGCGTCCATAAAAATTATGATTTTTTTAAAAATCCAACTTTATCGAGATTTTGTGACTGAATTCGATTTGCAGCATGATTCTTATCACTGTTCCAAAATTCTAGCCCATTAGGTACCATGGAGCCTGAGAAAACTGCTTCCAAAGTTCGAACCCAAGTCTGAAATAAGCGTCCATAAGAATCATGATTTTTCTAAAAATCAAACTTTATGGAGATTTTGTGACTGAATTAGATTCGCAGCATGATTCTTATCACTGTTCCAAAATTCTAGCCCATTTGGTATTATAGATCCTTGGAAAACTGCTTCCAAAGTTCGAACCCAAGTCTTAAATGAGCGTCCATAAAAATTAAGATTTTTTAAAAAATCCAACTATATGGAGATTTTGTGACTGAATTCGATTTGCAGCAATATTCTTATCACTGTTCCAAAATTCTAGCCCATTAGGTACCATAGAGCCTGAGAAAACTGCTTCCAAAGTTCGAACCCAAGTCTGAAATAAGCGTCCATAAGAATCATGATTTTTCTAAAAATCAAACTTTATGGAGATTTTGTGACTGAATTCGATTCGCAGCATGATTCTTATCACTGTTCCAAAATTCTAGCCAATTTGGTATTATAGATCCTGAGAAAACTGCTTCCAAAGTTCGAACCCAAGTCTTAAATGAGCGTCCATAAAAATTATGATTTTTTATAAAATCCAACTTTATATAGATTTTGTGACTGAATTCGATTTGGAGCACGATTCTTATCACTGTTCCAAAATTCTAGCCCATTAGGTACCATTGAGCCTGAGAAAACTGCTTCCAAAGTTCGAACACATGTCTGAAATTAGCGTCCATAAAAATTATGATTTTTTTTTAAATCCAACTTTATTTAGATTTTTGACTGAATTTGATTTGTACCACGATTCTTACCACTTTTCCAAAATTTCAGCCCATTTGGTACCATAGAGCCTGAGAAAACTGCTTCCAAAGTTCGAACCCAAGTCTTAAATGAGCGTCCATAAAAATTATGATTTTTTAAAAAATCCAACTTTATATAGATTTTGTGACTGAATTCGATTTGGAGCATGATTCTTATCATTGTTCCAAAATTCTAGCCCATTAGGTACCATTGAGCCTGAGAAAACTGCTTCCAAAGTTCGAACCCAAGTCTGAAATGAAGGTCCATAAAAATAAATTTTTTAAAAAATCCAACTTTATGGAGATTTTGTGACCGAATTTGATTTGTTACACGATTCTTACCACGTTTCCAAAATTTCAGCCCATTTGGTACCATAGAGCCTGAGAAAACTGCTTCCAAAGTTCGAACCCAAGTCTTAAATGAGCGTCCATAAAAATTATGATTTTTTATAAAATCCAACTTTATATAGATTTTGTGACTGAATTCGATTTGGAGCACGATTCTTATCACTGTTCCAAAATTCTAGCCCATTAGGTACCATTGAGCCTGAGAAAACTGCTTCCAAAGTTCGAACACATGTCTGAAATTAGCGTCCATAAAAATTATGATTTTTTTTTAAATCCAACTTTATATAGATTTTTGACTGAATTTGATTTGTACCACGATTCTTACCACTTTTCCAAAATTTCTGCCCAAATTTTATGGAGATTTTGTGACTGAATTCGATTAGCAGCATGATTCTTATCACTGTTCCAAAATTCTAGCCCATTTGGTATTATAGATCTTGAGAAAACTGCTTCCAAAGTTCGAACCCAAGTCTTAAATGAGCGTCCATAAAAATTATGATTTTTTTAAAAATCCAACTTTATATAGATTTTGTGACTGAATTCGATTTGGAGCATGATTCTTATCATTGTACCATAGAGCCTGAGAAAACTGCTTCCAAAGTTCGAACCCAAGTCTTAAATGAGCGTCCATAAAAATTGTGATTTTTTTAAAAATCCAACTTTATCGAGATTTTGTGACTGAATTCGATTTGCAGCATGATTCTTATCACTGTTCCAAAATTTTTTTAAATCCAACTTTATATAGATTTTGTGACCGAATTTGATTTGTAACACGATTCTTACCACGTTTCCAAAATTTCAGCCCATTTGGTACCATAGAGCCTGAGAAAACTGCTTCCAAAGTTCGAACCCAAGTCTTAAATGAGCGTCCATAAAAATTATGATTTTTTTAAAAATCCAACTTTATCGAGATTTTGTGACTGAATTCGATTTGCAGCATGATTCTTATCACTGTTCCAAAATTCTAGCCCATTAGGTACCATAGAGCCTGAGAAAACTGCTTCCAAAGTTCGAACCCAAGTCTGAAATAAGCGTCCATAAGAATCATGATTTTTCTAAAAATCAAACTTTATGGAGATTTTGTGACTGAATTCGATTCGCAGCATGATTCTTATCACTGTTCCAAAATTCTAGCCAATTTGGTATTATAGATCCTGAGAAAACTGCTTCCAAAGTTCGAACCCAAGTCTTAAATGAGCGTCCATAAAAATTATGATTTTTTATAAAATCCAACTTTATATAGATTTTTGACTGAATTTGATTTGTACCACGATTCTTACCACTTTTCCAAAATTTCAGCCCATTTGGTACCATAGAGCCTGAGAAAACTGCTTCCAAAGTTCAACCCCAAGTCTTAAATGAGCGTTCATAAAAATTATGATTTTTTTTTAAAATCCAACTTTATATAGATTTTCTGACCGAATTTGATTTGTAACACGATTCTTACCACGTTTCCAAAATTTCAGCCCATTTGGTACCATAGAGCCTGAGAAAACTGCTTCCAAAGTTCGAACCCAAGTCTGAAATAAGCGTCCATAAGAATCATGATTTTTTTTTTAAATCAAACTTTATATAGATTTTAAGACTGAATTTGATTTGTAACACGATTCTTACCACGTTTCCAAAATTTCAGCCCATTTGGTACCATAGAGCCTGAGAAAACTGCTTCCAAAGTTCGAACCCAAGTCTTAAATGAGCGTCCATAAAAATTATGATTTTTTTAAAAATCCAACTTTATCGAGATTTTGTGACTGAATTCGATTTGCAGCATGATTCTTATCACTGTTCCGAAATTCTAGCCCATTAGGTACCATTGAGCCTGAGAAAACTGCTTCCAAAGTTCGAACCCATGTCTGAAATTAGCGTCCATAAAAATTATGATTTTTTTTTAAATCCAACTTTATATAGATTTTTGACTGAATTTGATTTGTACCACGATTCTTACCACTTTTCCAAAATTTCTGCCCAAATTTTATGGAGATTTTGTGACTGAATTCGAATCGCAGCATGATTCTTATCACTGTTCCAAAATTCTAGCCCATTTGGTATTATAGATCTTGAGAAAACTGCTTCCAAAGTTCGAACCCAAGTCTTAAATGAGCGTCCATAAAAATTATGATTTTTTAAAAAATCCAACTTTATATAGATTTTGTGACTGAATTCGATTTGGAGCATGATTCTTATCATTGTTCCAAAATTCTAGCCCATTAGGTACCATTGAGCCTGAGAAAACTGCTTCCAAAGTTCGAACCCAAGTCTGAAATGAAGGTCCATAAAAATAAATTTTTTTAAAAATCCAACTTTATGGAGATTTTGTGACCGAATTTGATTTGTAACACGATTCTTACCACGTTTCCAAAATTTCAGCCCATTTGGTACCATAGAGCCTGAGAAAACTGCTTCCAAAGTTCGAACCCAAGTCTTAAATGAGCGTCCATAAAAATTATGATTTTTTAAATAATCCAAATTTGTGGAGATTTTGTGACTGAATTCGATTTGCAGCATGATTCTTATCACTGTTCCAAAATTCTAGCCCATTAGGTACCATAGAGCCTGAGAAAAGTGCTTCCAAAGTTCGAACCCAAGTCTGAAATTAGCGTCCATAAAAATTATAATTTTTTTTAAATCCAACTTTATATAGATTTTAAGAACGAATTTGATTTGTAACACGATTCTTACCACGTTTCCAAAATTTCAGCCCATTTGGTACCATAGAGCCTGAGAAAACTGCTTCCAAAGTTCGAACCCAAGTCTTAAATGAGCGTCCATAAAAATTATGATTTTTTAAAAAATCCAACTTTATATAGATTTTGTGACTGAATTCGATTTGGAGCATGATTCTTATCATTGTTCCAAAATTCTAGCCCATTAGGTACCATTGAGCCTGAGAAAACTGCTTCCAAAGTTCGAACCCAAGTCTGAAATGAAGGTCCATAAAAATAAATTTTTTTAAAAATCCAACTTTATGGAGATTTTGTGACCGAATTTGATTTGTAACACGATTCTTACCACGTTTCCAAAATTTCAGCCCATTTGGTACCATAGAGCCTGAGAAAACTGCTTCCAAAGTTCGAACCCAAGTCTTAAATGAGCGTCCATAAAAATTATGATTTTTTAAATAATCCAAATTTGTGGAGATTTTGTGACTGAATTCGATTTGCAGCATGATTCTTATCACTGTTCCAAAATTCTAGCCCATTAGGTACCATAGAGCCTGAGAAAAGTGCTTCCAAAGTTCGAACCCAAGTCTGAAATTAGCGTCCATAAAAATTATAATTTTTTTTAAATCCAACTTTATATAGATTTTAAGAACGAATTTGATTTGTAACACGATTCTTACCACGTTTCCAAAATTTCAGCCCATTTGGTACCATAGAGCCTGAGAAAACTGCTTCCAAAGTTCGAACCCAAGTCTTAAATGAGCGTCCATAAAAATTATGATTTTTTTAAAAATCCAACTTTATCGAGATTTTGTGACTGAATTCGATTTGCAGCATGATTCTTATCACTGTTCCAAAATTCTAGCCCATTAGGTACCATAGAGCCTGAGAAAACTGCTTCCAAAGTTCGAACCCAAGTCTGAAATAAGCGTCCATAAGAATCATGATTTTTCTAAAAATCAAACTTTATGGAGATTTTGTGACTGAATTCGATTCGCAGCATGATTCTTATCACTGTTCCAAAATTCTAGCCCATTTGGTATTATAGATCCTTGGAAAACTGCTTCCAAAGTTCGAACCCAAGTCTTAAATGAGCGTCCATAAAAATTATGATTTTTTTAAAAATCCAACTTTATCGAGATTTTGTGACTGAATTCGATTTGCAGCATGATTCTTATCACTGTTCCAAAATTCTAGCCCATTAGGTACCATAGAGCCTGAGAAAACTGCTTCCAAAGTTCGAACCCAAGTCTGAAATAAGCGTACATAAGAATCATGATTTTTCTAAAAATCAAACTTTATGGAGATTTTGTGACTGAATTCGATTCGCAGCATGATTCTTATCACTGTTCCAAAATTCTAGCCCATTTGGTATTATAGATCCTTGGAAAACTGCTTCCAAAGTTCAAACCCAAGTCTTAAATGAGCGTCCATAAAAATTAAGATTTTTTAAAAAATCCAACTTTATGGAGATTTTGTGACTGAATTCGATTTGCAGCAATATTCTTATCACTGTTCCAAAATTCTAGCCCATTAGGTACCATAGAGCCTGAGAAAACTGCTTCCAAAGTTCGAACCCAAGTCTGAAATAAGCGTCCATAAGAATCATGATTTTTCTAAAAATCAAAATTTATGGAGATTTTGTGACTGAATTCGATTCGCAGCATGATTCTTATCACTGTTCCAAAATTCTAGCCAATTTGGTATTATAGATCCTGAGAAAACTGCTTCCAAAGTTCGAACCCAAGTCTTAAATGAGCGTCCATAAAAATTATGATTTTTTATAAAATCCAACTTTATATAGATTTTGTGACTGAATTCGATTTGGAGCACGATTCTTATCACTGTTCCAAAATTCTAGCCCATTAGGTACCATTGAGCCTGAGAAAACTGCTTCCAAAGTTCGAACCCATGTCTGAAATTAGCGTCCATAAAAATTATGATTTTTTTTTAAATCCAACTTTATTAAGATTTTTGACTGAATTTGATTTGTACCACGATTCTTACCACTTTTCCAAAATTTCAGCCCATTTGGTACCATAGAGCCTGAGAAAACTGCTTCCAAAGTTCGAACCCAAGTCTTAAATGAGCGTCCATAAAAATTATGATTTTTTAAAAAATCCAACTTTATATAGATTTTGTGACTGAATTCGATTTGGAGCATGATTCTTATCATTGTTCCAAAATTCTAGCCCATTAGGTACCATTGAGCCTGAGAAAACTGCTTCCAATGTTCGAACCCAAGTCTGAAATGAAGGTCCATAAAAATAAATTTTTTAAAAAATCCAACTTTATGGAGATTTTGTGACCGAATTTGATTTGGTACACGATTCTTACCACGTTTCCAAAATTTCAGCCCATTTGGTACCATAGAGCCTGAGAAAACTGCTTCCAAAGTTCGAACCCAAGTCTTAAATGAGCGTCCATAAAAATTATGATTTTTTAAATAATCCAAATTTGTGGAGATTTTGTGACTGAATTTGATTTGCAGCATGATTCTTATCACTGTTCCAAAATTCTAGCCCATTTTGTATTATAGATCCTGAGAAAACTGCTTCCAAAGTTCGAACCCAAGTCTTAAATGAGCGTCCATAAAAATTAAGATTTTTTAAAAAATCCAATTTTATGGAGATTTTGTGACTGAATTCGATTTGCAGCAATATTCTTATCACTTTTCCAAAATTCTAGCCCATTAGGTACCATAGAGCCTGAGAAAACTGCTTCCAAAGTTCGAACCCAAGTCTGAAATTAGCGTCCATAAAAATTATGATTTTTTTTAAATCCAACTTTATATAGATTTTAAGACCGAATTTGATTTGTAACACGATTCTTACCACGTTTCCAAAATATCAGCCCATTTGGTACCATAGAGCCTGAGAAAACTGCTTCCAAAGTTCGAACCCAAGTCTTAAATAAGCGTCCATAAAAATTATGATTTTTTTAAAAATCCAACTTTATCGAGATTTTGTGACTGAATTCGATTTGCAGCATGATTCTTATCACTGTTCCAAAATTCTAGCCCATTAGGTACCATTGAGCCTGAGAAAACTGCTTCCAAAGTTCGAACCTATGTCTGAAATTAGCGTCCATAAAAATTATGATTTTTTTTTAAATCCAACTTTATATAGATTTTTGACTGAATTTGATTTGTACCACGATTCTTAACACTTTTCCAAAATTTCTGCCCAAATTTTATGGAGATTTTGTGACTGAATTCGATTCGCAGCATGATTCTTATCACTGTTCCAAAATTCTAGCCCATTTGGTATTATAGATCTTGAGAAAACTGCTTCCAAAGTTCGAACCCAAGTCTTAAATGAGCGTCCATAAAAATTATGATTTTTTAAAAAATCCAACTTTATATAGATTTTGTGACTGAATTCGATTTGGAGCATGATTCTAATCATTGTTCCAAAATTCTAGCCCATTAGGTACCATTGAGCCTGAGAAAACTGCTTCCAAAGTTCGAACCCAAGTCTGAAATGAAGGTCCATAAAAATAAATTTTTTAAAAAATCCAACTTTATGGAGATTTTGTGACCGAATTTGATTTGTAACACGATTCTTACCGCGTTTCCAAAATTTCAGCCCATTTGGTACCATAGAGCCTGAGAAAACTGCTTCCAAAGTTCGAACCCAAGTCTTAAATGAGCGTCCATAAAAATTATGATTTTTTAAATAATCCAAATTTGTGGAGATTTTGTGACTGAATTCGATTTGCAGCATGATTCTTATCACTGTTCCAAAATTCTAGCCCATTAGGTACCATAGAGCCTGAGAAAACTGCTTCCAAAGTTCGAACCCAAGTCTGAAATAAGCGTCCATAAGAATCATGATTTTTCTAAAAATCAAACTTTATGGAGATTTTGTGACTGAATTCGATTCGCAGCATGATTCTTATCACTGTTCCAAAATTCTAGCCCATTTGGTATTATAGATCCTTGGAAAACTGCTTCCAAAGTTCGAACCCAAGTCTTAAATGAGCGTCCATAAAAATTAAGATTTTTTAAAAAATCCAACTATATGGAGATTTTGTGACTGAATTCGATTTGCAGCAATATTCTTATCACTGTTCCAAAATTCTAGCCCATTAGGTACCATAGAGCCTGAGAAAACTGCTTCCAAAGTTCGAACCCAAGTCTGAAATAAGCGTCCATAAGAATCATGATTTTTCTAAAAATCAAACTTTATGGAGATTTTGTGACTGAATTCGATTCGCAGCATGATTCTTATCACTGTTCCAAAATTCTAGCCAATTTGGTATTATAGATCCTGAGAAAACTGCTTCCAAAGTTCGAACCCAAGTCTTAAATGAGCGTCCATAAAAATTATGATTTTTTATAAAATCCAACTTTATATAGATTTTGTGACTGAATTCGATTTGGAGCACGATTCTTATCACTGTTCCAAAATTCTAGCCCATTAGGTACCATTGAGCCTGAGAAAACTGCTTCCAAAGTTCGAACACATGTCTGAAATTAGCGTCCATAAAAATTATGATTTTTTTTTAAATCCAACTTTATTTAGATTTTTGACTGAATTTGATTTGTACCACGATTCTTACCACTTTTCCAAAATTTCAGCCCATTTGGTACCATAGAGCCTGAGAAAACTGCTTCCAAAGTTCGAACCCAAGTCTTAAATGAGCGTCCATAAAAATTATGATTTTTTAAAAAATCCAACTTTATATAGATTTTGTGACTGAATTCGATTTGGAGCATGATTCTTATCATTGTTCCAAAATTCTAGCCCATTAGGTACCATTGAGCCTGAGAAAACTGCTTCCAAAGTTCGAACCCAAGTCTGAAATGAAGGTCCATAAAAATAAATTTTTTAAAAAATCCAACTTTATGGAGATTTTGTGACCGAATTTGATTTGTTACACGATTCTTACCACGTTTCCAAAATTTCAGCCCATTTGGTACCATAGAGCCTGAGAAAACTGCTTCCAAAGTTCGAACCCAAGTCTTAAATGAGCGTCCATAAAAATTATGATTTTTTAAATAATCCAAATTTGTGGAGATTTTGTGACTGAATTTGATTTGCAGCATGATTCTTATCACTGTTCCAAAATTCTAGCCCATTTTGTATTATAGATCCTGAGAAAACTGCTTCCAAAGTTCGAACCCAAGTCTTAAATGAGCGTCCATAAAAATTAAGATTTTTTAAAAAATCCAATTTTATAGAGATTTTGTGACTGAATTCGATTTGCAGCAATATTCTTATCACTTTTCCAAAATTCTAGCCCATTAGGTACCATAGAGCCTGAGAAAACTGCTTCCAAAGTTCGAACCCAAGTCTGAAATTAGCGTCCATAAAAATTATGATTTTTTTTAAATCCAACTTTATATAGATTTTAAGACCGAATTTGATTTGTAACACGATTCTTACCACGTTTCCAAAATATCAGCCCATTTGGTACCATAGAGCCTGAGAAAACTGCTTCCAAAGTTCGAACCCAAGTCTTAAATAAGCGTCCATAAAAATTATGATTTTTTTAAAAATCCAACTTTATCGAGATTTTGTGACTGAATTCGATTTGCAGCATGATTCTTATCACTGTTCCAAAATTCTAGCCCATTAGGTACCATTGAGCCTGAGAAAACTGCTTCCAAAGTTCGAACCTATGTCTGAAATTAGCGTCCATAAAAATTATGATTTTTTTTTAAATCCAACTTTATATAGATTTTTGACTGAATTTGATTTGTACCACGATTCTTAACACTTTTCCAAAATTTCTGCCCAAATTTTATGGAGATTTTGTGACTGAATTCGATTCGCAGCATGATTCTTATCACTGTTCCAAAATTCTAGCCCATTTGGTATTATAGATCTTGAGAAAACTGCTTCCAAAGTTCGAACCCAAGTCTTAAATGAGCGTCCATAAAAATTATGATTTTTTAAAAAATCCAACTTTATATAGATTTTGTGACTGAATTTGATTTGGAGCATGATTCTTATCATTGTTCCAAAATTCTAGCCCATTAGGTACCATTGAGCCTGAGAAAACTGCTTCCAAAGTTCGAACCCAAGTCTGAAATGAAGGTCCATAAAAATAAATTTTTTAAAAAATCCAACTTTATGGAGATTTTGTGACCGAATTTGATTTGTAACACGATTCTTACCGCGTTTCCAAAATTTCAGCCCATTTGGTACCATAGAGCCTGAGAAAACTGCTTCCAAAGTTCGAACCCAAGTCTTAAATGAGCGTCCATAAAAATTATGATTTTTTAAATAATCCAAATTTGTGGAGATTTTGTGACTGAATTCGATTTGCAGCATGATTCTTATCACTGTTCCAAAATTCTAGCCCATTAGGTACCATAGAGCCTGAGAAAAGTGCTTCCAAAGTTCGAACCCAAGTCTGAAATTAGCGTCCATAAAAATTATGATTTTTTTTAAATCCAACTTTATATAGATTTTAAGACCGAATTTGATTTGTAACACGATTCTTACCACGTTTCCAAAATTTCAGCCCATTTGGTACCATAGAGCCTGAGAAAACTGCTTCCAAAGTTCGAACCCAAGTCTTAAATGAGCGTCCATAAAAATTATGATTTTTTTAAAAATCCAACTTTATCGAGATTTTGTGACTGAATTCGATTTGCAGCATGATTCTTATCACTGTTCCAAAATTCTAGCCCATTAGGTACCATGGAGCCTGAGAAAACTGCTTCCAAAGTTCGAACCCAAGTCTGAAATAAGCGTCCATAAGAATCATGATTTTTCTAAAAATCAAACTTTATGGAGATTTTGTGACTGAATTCGATTCGCAGCATGATTCTTATCACTGTTCCAAAATTCTAGCCCATTTGGTATTATAGATCCTTGGAAAACTGCTTCCAAAGTTCGAACCCAAGTCTTAAATGAGCGTCCATAAAAATTATGATTTTTTTAAAAATCCAACTTTATCGAGATTTTGTGACTGAATTCGATTTGCAGCATGATTCTTATCACTGTTCCAAAATTCTAGCCCATTAGGTACCATGGAGCCTGAGAAAACTGCTTCCAAAGTTCGAACCCAAGTCTGAAATAAGCGTCCATAAGAATCATGATTTTTCTAAAAATCAAACTTTATGGAGATTTTGTGACTGAATTCGATTCGCAGCATGATTCTTATCACTGTTCCAAAATTCTAGCCCATTTGGTATTATAGATCCTTGGAAAACTGCTTCCAAAGTTCGAACCCAAGTCTTAAATGAGCGTCCATAAAAATTAAGATTTTTTAAAAAATCCAACTATATGGAGATTTTGTGACTGAATTCGATTTGCAGCAATATTCTTATCACTGTTCCAAAATTCTAGCCCATTAGGTACCATAGAGCCTGAGAAAACTGCTTCCAAAGTTCGAACCCAAGTCTGAAATAAGCGTCCATAAGAATCATGATTTTTCTAAAAATCAAACTTTATGGAGATTTTGTGACTGAATTCGATTCGCAGCATGATTCTTATCACTGTTCCAAAATTCTAGCCAATTTGGTATTATAGATCCTGAGAAAACTGCTTCCAAAGTTCGAACCCAAGTCTTAAATGAGCGTCCATAAAAATTATGATTTTTTATAAAATCCAACTTTATATAGATTTTGTGACTGAATTCGATTTGGAGCACGATTCTTATCACTGTTCCAAAATTCTAGCCCATTAGGTACCATTGAGCCTGAGAAAACTGCTTCCAAAGTTCGAACACATGTCTGAAATTAGCGTCCATAAAAATTATGATTTTTTTTTATATCCAACTTTATTTAGATTTTTGACTGAATTTGATTTGTACCACGATTCTTACCACTTTTCCAAAATTTCAGCCCATTTGGTACCATAGAGCCTGAGAAAACTGCTTCCAAAGTTCGAACCCAAGTCTTAAATGAGCGTCCATAAAAATTATGATTTTTTAAAAAATCCAACTTTATATAGATTTTGTGACTGAATTCGATTTGGAGCATGATTCTTATCATTGTTCCAAAATTCTAGCCCATTAGGTACCATTGAGCCTGAGAAAACTGCTTCCAAAGTTCGAACCCAAGTCTGAAATGAAGGTCCATAAAAATAAATTTTTTAAAAAATCCAACTTTATGGAGATTTTGTGACCGAATTTGATTTGTTACACGATTCTTACCACGTTTCCAAAATTTCAGCCCATTTGGTACCATAGAGCCTGAGAAAACTGCTTCCAAAGTTCGAACCCAAGTCTTAAATGAGCGTCCATAAAAATTATGATTTTTTATAAAATCCAACTTTATATAGATTTTGTGACTAAATTCGATTTGGAGCACGATTCTTATCACTGTTCCAAAATTCTAGCCCATTAGGTACCATTGAGCCTGAGAAAACTGCTTCCAAAGTTCGAACACATGTCTGAAATTAGCGTCCATAAAAATTATGATTTTTTTTTAAATCCAACTTTATATAGATTTTTGACTGAATTTGATTTGTACCACGATTCTTACCACTTTTCCAAAATTTCTGCCCAAATTTTATGGAGATTTTGTGACTGAATTCGATTAGCAGCATGATTCTTATCACTGTTCCAAAATTCTAGCCCATTTGGTATTATAGATCTTGAGAAAACTGCTTCCAAAGTTCGAACCCAAGTCTTAAATGAGCGTCCATAAAAATTATGATTTTTTAAATAATCCAAATTTGTGGAGATTTTGTGACTGAATTCGATTTGCAGCATGATTCTTATCACTGTTCCAAAATTCTAGCCCATTAGGTACCATAGAGCCTGAGAAAAGTGCTTCCAAAGTTCGAACCCAAGTCTGAAATTAGCGTCCATAAAAATTATAATTTTTTTTAAATCCAACTTTATATAGATTTTAAGAACGAATTTGATTTGTAACACGATTCTTACCACGTTTCCAAAATTTCAGCCCATTTGGTACCATAGAGCCTGAGAAAACTGCTTCCAAAGTTCGAACCCAAGTCTTAAATGAGCGTCCATAAAAATTATGATTTTTTTAAAAATCCAACTTTATCGAGATTTTGTGACTGAATTCGATTTGCAGCATGATTCTTATCACTGTTCCAAAATTCTAGCCCATTAGGTACCATAGAGCCTGAGAAAACTGCTTCCAAAGTTCGAACCCAAGTCTGAAATAAGCGTCCATAAGAATCATGATTTTTCTAAAAATCAAACTTTATGGAGATTTTGTGACTGAATTCGATTCGCAGCATGATTCTTATCACTGTTCCAAAATTCTAGCCCATTTGGTATTATAGATCCTTGGAAAACTGCTTCCAAAGTTCGAACCCAAGTCTTAAATGAGCGTCCATAAAAATTATGATTTTTTTAAAAATCCAACTTTATCGAGATTTTGTGACTGAATTCGATTTGCAGCATGATTCTTATCACTGTTCCAAAATTCTAGCCCATTAGGTACCATAGAGCCTGAGAAAACTGCTTCCAAAGTTCGAACCCAAGTCTGAAATAAGCGTACATAAGAATCATGATTTTTCTAAAAATCAAACTTTATGGAGATTTTGTGACTGAATTCGATTCGCAGCATGATTCTTATCACTGTTCCAAAATTCTAGCCCATTTGGTATTATAGATCCTTGGAAAACTGCTTCCAAAGTTCAAACCCAAGTCTTAAATGAGCGTCCATAAAAATTAAGATTTTTTAAAAAATCCAACTTTATGGAGATTTTGTGACTGAATTCGATTTGCAGCAATATTCTTATCACTGTTCCAAAATTCTAGCCCATTAGGTACCATAGAGCCTGAGAAAACTGCTTCCAAAGTTCGAACCCAAGTCTGAAATAAGCGTCCATAAGAATCATGATTTTTCTAAAAATCAAAATTTATGGAGATTTTGTGACTGAATTCGATTCGCAGCATGATTCTTATCACTGTTCCAAAATTCTAGCCAATTTGGTATTATAGATCCTGAGAAAACTGCTTCCAAAGTTCGAACCCAAGTCTTAAATGAGCGTCCATAAAAATTATGATTTTTTATAAAATCCAACTTTATATAGATTTTGTGACTGAATTCGATTTGGAGCACGATTCTTATCACTGTTCCAAAATTCTAGCCCATTAGGTACCATTGAGCCTGAGAAAACTGCTTCCAAAGTTCGAACCCATGTCTGAAATTAGCGTCCATAAAAATTATGATTTTTTTTTAAATCCAACTTTATTAAGATTTTTGACTGAATTTGATTTGTACCACGATTCTTACCACTTTTCCAAAATTTCAGCCCATTTGGTACCATAGAGCCTGAGAAAACTGCTTCCAAAGTTCGAACCCAAGTCTTAAATGAGCGTCCATAAAAATTATGATTTTTTAAAAAATCCAACTTTATATAGATTTTGTGACTGAATTCGATTTGGAGCATGATTCTTATCATTGTTCCAAAATTCTAGCCCATTAGGTACCATTGAGCCTGAGAAAACTGCTTCCAATGTTCGAACCCAAGTCTGAAATGAAGGTCCATAAAAATAAATTTTTTAAAAAATCCAACTTTATGGAGATTTTGTGACCGAATTTGATTTGTTACACGATTCTTACCACGTTTCCAAAATTTCAGCCCATTTGGTACCATAGAGCCTGAGAAAACTGCTTCCAAAGTTCGAACCCAAGTCTTAAATGAGCGTCCATAAAAATTATGATTTTTTAAATAATCCAAATTTGTGGAGATTTTGTGACTGAATTTGATTTGCAGCATGATTCTTATCACTGTTCCAAAATTCTAGCCCATTTTGTATTATAGATCCTGAGAAAACTGCTTCCAAAGTTCGAACCCAAGTCTTAAATGAGCGTCCATAAAAATTAAGATTTTTTAAAAAATCCAATTTTATGGAGATTTTGTGACTGAATTCGATTTGCAGCAATATTCTTATCACTTTTCCAAAATTCTAGCCCATTAGGTACCATAGAGCCTGAGAAAACTGCTTCCAAAGTTCGAACCCAAGTCTGAAATTAGCGTCCATAAAAATTATGATTTTTTTTAAATCCAACTTTATATAGATTTTAAGACCGAATTTGATTTGTAACACGATTCTTACCACGTTTCCAAAATATCAGCCCATTTGGTACCATAGAGCCTGAGAAAACTGCTTCCAAAGTTCGAACCCAAGTCTTAAATAAGCGTCCATAAAAATTATGATTTTTTTAAAAATCCAACTTTATCGAGATTTTGTGACTGAATTCGATTTGCAGCATGATTCTTATCACTGTTCCAAAATTCTAGCCCATTAGGTACCATTGAGCCTGAGAAAACTGCTTCCAAAGTTCGAACCTATGTCTGAAATTAGCGTCCATAAAAATTATGATTTTTTTTTAAATCCAACTTTATATAGATTTTTGACTGAATTTGATTTGTACCACGATTCTTAACACTTTTCCAAAATTTCTGCCCAAATTTTATGGAGATTTTGTGACTGAATTCGATTCGCAGCATGATTCTTATCACTGTTCCAAAATTCTAGCCCATTTGGTATTATAGATCTTGAGAAAACTGCTTCCAAAGTTCGAACCCAAGTCTTAAATGAGCGTCCATAAAAATTATGATTTTTTAAAAAATCCAACTTTATATAGATTTTGTGACTGAATTCGATTTGGAGCATGATTCTAATCATTGTTCCAAAATTCTAGCCCATTAGGTACCATTGAGCCTGAGAAAACTGCTTCCAAAGTTCGAACCCAAGTCTGAAATGAAGGTCCATAAAAATAAATTTTTTAAAAAATCCAACTTTATGGAGATTTTGTGACCGAATTTGATTTGTAACACGATTCTTACCGCGTTTCCAAAATTTCAGCCCATTTGGTACCATAGAGCCTGAGAAAACTGCTTCCAAAGTTCGAACCCAAGTCTTAAATGAGCGTCCATAAAAATTATGATTTTTTAAATAATCCAAATTTGTGGAGATTTTGTGACTGAATTCGATTTGCAGCATGATTCTTATCACTGTTCCAAAATTCTAGCCCATTAGGTACCATAGAGCCTGAGAAAAGTGCTTCCAAAGTTCGAACCCAAGTCTGAAATTAGCGTCCATAAAAATTATGATTTTTTTTAAATCCAACTTTATATAGATTTTAAGACCGAATTTGATTTGTAACACGATTCTTACCACGTTTCCAAAATTTCAGCCCATTTGGTACCATAGAGCCTGAGAAAACTGCTTCCAAAGTTCGAACCCAAGTCTTAAATGAGCGTCCATAAAAATTATGATTTTTTTAAAAATCCAACTTTATCGAGATTTTGTGACTGAATTCGATTTGCAGCATGATTCTTATCACTGTTCCAAAATTCTAGCCCATTAGGTACCATGGAGCCTGAGAAAACTGCTTCCAAAGTTCGAACCCAAGTCTGAAATAAGCGTCCATAAGAATCATGATTTTTCTAAAAATCAAACTTTATGGAGATTTTGTGACTGAATTCGATTCGCAGCATGATTCTTATCACTGTTCCAAAATTCTAGCCCATTTGGTATTATAGATCCTTGGAAAACTGCTTCCAAAGTTCGAACCCAAGTCTTAAATGAGCGTCCATAAAAATTAAGATTTTTTAAAAAATCCAACTATATGGAGATTTTGTGACTGAATTCGATTTGCAGCAATATTCTTATCACTGTTCCAAAATTCTAGCCCATTAGGTACCATAGAGCCTGAGAAAACTGCTTCCAAAGTTCGAACCCAAGTCTGAAATAAGCGTCCATAAGAATCATGATTTTTCTAAAAATCAAACTTTATGGAGATTTTGTGACTGAATTCGATTCGCAGCATGATTCTTATCACTGTTCCAAAATTCTAGCCAATTTGGTATTATAGATCCTGAGAAAACTGCTTCCAAAGTTCGAACCCAAGTCTTAAATGAGCGTCCATAAAAATTATGATTTTTTATAAAATCCAACTTTATATAGATTTTGTGACTGAATTCGATTTGGAGCACGATTCTTATCACTGTTCCAAAATTCTAGCCCATTAGGTACCATTGAGCCTGAGAAAACTGCTTCCAAAGTTCGAACACATGTCTGAAATTAGCGTCCATAAAAATTATGATTTTTTTTTAAATCCAACTTTATTTAGATTTTTGACTGAATTTGATTTGTACCACGATTCTTACCACTTTTCCAAAATTTCAGCCCATTTGGTACCATAGAGCCTGAGAAAACTGCTTCCAAAGTTCGAACCCAAGTCTTAAATGAGCGTCCATAAAAATTATGATTTTTTAAAAAATCCAACTTTATATAGATTTTGTGACTGAATTCGATTTGGAGCATGATTCTTATCATTGTTCCAAAATTCTAGCCCATTAGGTACCATTGAGCCTGAGAAAACTGCTTCCAAAGTTCGAACCCAAGTCTGAAATGAAGGTCCATAAAAATAAATTTTTTAAAAAATCCAACTTTATGGAGATTTTGTGACCGAATTTGATTTGTTACACGATTCTTACCACGTTTCCAAAATTTCAGCCCATTTGGTACCATAGAGCCTGAGAAAACTGCTTCCAAAGTTCGAACCCAAGTCTTAAATGAGCGTCCATAAAAATTATGATTTTTTAAATAATCCAAATTTGTGGAGATTTTGTGACTGAATTTGATTTGCAGCATGATTCTTATCACTGTTCCAAAATTCTAGCCCATTTTGTATTATAGATCCTGAGAAAACTGCTTCCAAAGTTCGAACCCAAGTCTTAAATGAGCGTCCATAAAAATTAAGATTTTTTAAAAAATCCAATTTTATAGAGATTTTGTGACTGAATTCGATTTGCAGCAATATTCTTATCACTTTTCCAAAATTCTAGCCCATTAGGTACCATAGAGCCTGAGAAAACTGCTTCCAAAGTTCGAACCCAAGTCTGAAATTAGCGTCCATAAAAATTATGATTTTTTTTAAATCCAACTTTATATAGATTTTAAGACCGAATTTGATTTGTAACACGATTCTTACCACGTTTCCAAAATATCAGCCCATTTGGTACCATAGAGCCTGAGAAAACTGCTTCCAAAGTTCGAACCCAAGTCTTAAATAAGCGTCCATAAAAATTATGATTTTTTTAAAAATCCAACTTTATCGAGATTTTGTGACTGAATTCGATTTGCAGCATGATTCTTATCACTGTTCCAAAATTCTAGCCCATTAGGTACCATTGAGCCTGAGAAAACTGCTTCCAAAGTTCGAACCTATGTCTGAAATTAGCGTCCATAAAAATTATGATTTTTTTTTAAATCCAACTTTATATAGATTTTTGACTGAATTTGATTTGTACCACGATTCTTAACACTTTTCCAAAATTTCTGCCCAAATTTTATGGAGATTTTGTGACTGAATTCGATTCGCAGCATGATTCTTATCACTGTTCCAAAATTCTAGCCCATTTGGTATTATAGATCTTGAGAAAACTGCTTCCAAAGTTCGAACCCAAGTCTTAAATGAGCGTCCATAAAAATTATGATTTTTTAAAAAATCCAACTTTATATAGATTTTGTGACTGAATTTGATTTGGAGCATGATTCTTATCATTGTTCCAAAATTCTAGCCCATTAGGTACCATTGAGCCTGAGAAAACTGCTTCCAAAGTTCGAACCCAAGTCTGAAATGAAGGTCCATAAAAATAAATTTTTTAAAAAATCCAACTTTATGGAGATTTTGTGACCGAATTTGATTTGTAACACGATTCTTACCGCGTTTCCAAAATTTCAGCCCATTTGGTACCATAGAGCCTGAGAAAACTGCTTCCAAAGTTCGAACCCAAGTCTTAAATGAGCGTCCATAAAAATTATGATTTTTTAAATAATCCAAATTTGTGGAGATTTTGTGACTGAATTCGATTTGCAGCATGATTCTTATCACTGTTCCAAAATTCTAGCCCATTAGGTACCATTGAGCCTGAGAAAACTGCTTCCAAAGTTCGAACACATGTCTGAAATTAGCGTCCATAAAAATTATGATTTTTTTTTATATCCAACTTTATTTAGATTTTTGACTGAATTTGATTTGTACCACGATTCTTACCACTTTTCCAAAATTTCAGCCCATTTGGTAAAAAAAATCCAACTTTATGGAGATTTTGTGACCGAATTTGATTTGTTACACGATTCTTACCACGTTTCCAAAATTTCAGCCCATTTGGTACCATAGAGCCTGAGAAAACTGCTTCCAAAGTTCGAACCCAAGTCTTAAATGAGCGTCCATAAAAATTATGATTTTTTATAAAATCCAACTTTATATAGATTTTGTGACTAAATTCGATTTGGAGCACGATTCTTATCACTGTTCCAAAATTCTAGCCCATTAGGTACCATTGAGCCTGAGAAAACTGCTTCCAAAGTTCGAACACATGTCTGAAATTAGCGTCCATAAAAATTATGATTTTTTTTTAAATCCAACTTTATATAGATTTTTGACTGAATTTGATTTGTACCACGATTCTTACCACTTTTCCAAAATTTCTGCCCAAATTTTATGGAGATTTTGTGACTGAATTCGATTTGCAGCATGATTCTTATCACTGTTCCAAAATTCTAGCCCATTTGGTACCATGGAGCCTGAGAAAACTGCTTCCAAAGTTCGAACCCAAGTCTGAAATAAGCGTCCATAAGAATCATGATTTTTCTAAAAATCAAACTTTATGGAGATTTTGTGACTGAATTCGATTCGCAGCATGATTCTTATCACTGTTCCAAAATTCTAGCCCATTTGGTATTATAGATCCTTGGAAAACTGCTTCCAAAGTTCGAACCCAAGTCTTAAATGAGCGTCCATAAAAATTAAGATTTTTTAAAAAATCCAACTATATGGAGATTTTGTGACTGAATTCGATTTGCAGCAATATTCTTATCACTGTTCCAAAATTCTAGCCCATTAGGTACCATAGAGCCTGAGAAAACTGCTTCCAAAGTTCGAACCCAAGTCTGAAATAAGCGTCCATAAGAATCATGATTTTTCTAAAAATCAAACTTTATGGAGATTTTGTGACTGAATTCGATTCGCAGCATGATTCTTATCACTGTTCCAAAATTCTAGCCAATTTGGTATTATAGATCCTGAGAAAACTGCTTCCAAAGTTCGAACCCAAGTCTTAAATGAGCGTCCATAAAAATTATGATTTTTTATAAAATCCAACTTTATATAGATTTTGTGACTGAATTCGATTTGGAGCACGATTCTTATCACTGTTCCAAAATTCTAGCCCATTAGGTACCATTGAGCCTGAGAAAACTGCTTCCAAAGTTCGAACACATGTCTGAAATTAGCGTCCATAAAAATTATGATTTTTTTTTATATCCAACTTTATTTAGATTTTTGACTGAATTTGATTTGTACCACGATTCTTACCACTTTTCCAAAATTTCAGCCCATTTGGTACCATAGAGCCTGAGAAAACTGCTTCCAAAGTTCGAACCCAAGTCTTAAATGAGCGTCCATAAAAATTATGATTTTTTAAAAAATCCAACTTTATATAGATTTTGTGACTGAATTCGATTTGGAGCATGATTCTTATCATTGTTCCAAAATTCTAGCCCATTAGGTACCATTGAGCCTGAGAAAACTGCTTCCAAAGTTCGAACCCAAGTCTGAAATGAAGGTCCATAAAAATAAATTTTTTAAAAAATCCAACTTTATGGAGATTTTGTGACCGAATTTGATTTGTTACACGATTCTTACCACGTTTCCAAAATTTCAGCCCATTTGGTACCATAGAGCCTGAGAAAACTGCTTCCAAAGTTCGAACCCAAGTCTTAAATGAGCGTCCATAAAAATTATGATTTTTTATAAAATCCAACTTTATATAGATTTTGTGACTAAATTCGATTTGGAGCACGATTCTTATCACTGTTCCAAAATTCTAGCCCATTAGGTACCATTGAGCCTGAGAAAACTGCTTCCAAAGTTCGAACACATGTCTGAAATTAGCGTCCATAAAAATTATGATTTTTTTTTAAATCCAACTTTATATAGATTTTTGACTGAATTTGATTTGTACCACGATTCTTACCACTTTTCCAAAATTTCTGCCCAAATTTTATGGAGATTTTGTGACTGAATTCGATTAGCAGCATGATTCTTATCACTGTTCCAAAATTCTAGCCCATTTGGTATTATAGATCTTGAGAAAACTGCTTCCAAAGTTCGAACCCAAGTCTTAAATGAGCGTCCATAAAAATTATGATTTTTTTAAAAATCCAACTTTATATAGATTTTGTGACTGAATTCGATTTGGAGCATGATTCTTATCATTGTTCCAAAATTCTAGCCCATTAGGTACCATTGAGCCTGAGAAAACTGCTTCCAAAGTTCGAAACCAAGTCTGAAATGAAGGTCCATAAAAATATTTTTTTTAAAAAATCCAACTTTATGGAGATTTTGTGACCGAATTTGATTTGTAACACGATTCTTACCACGTTTCCAAAATTTCAGCCCATTTGGTACCATAGAGCCTGAGAAAACTGCTTCCAAAGTTCGAACCCAAGTCTTAAATGAGCGTCCATAAAAATTAAGATTTTTTAAAAAATCCAACTTTATGGAGATTTTGTGACTGAATTCGATTTGCAGCAATATTCTTATCACTGTTCCAAAATTCTAGCCCATTAGGTACCATAGAGCCTGAGAAAACTGCTTCCAAAGTTCGAACCCAAGTCTGAAATAAGCGTCCATAAGAATCATGATTTTTCTAAAAATCAAACTTTATGGAGATTTTGTGACTGAATTCGATTCGCAGCATGATTCTTATCACTGTTCCAAAATTCTAGCCAATTTGGTATTATAGATCCTGAGAAAACTGCTTCCAAAGTTCGAACCCAAGTCTTAAATGAGCGTCCATAAAAATTATGATTTTTTATAAAATCCAACTTTATATAGATTTTTGACTGAATTTGATTTGTACCACGATTCTTACCACTTTTCCAAAATTTCAGCCCATTTGGTACCATAGAGCCTGAGAAAACTGCTTCCAAAGTTCAACCCCAAGTCTTAAATGAGCGTTCATAAAAATTATGATTTTTTTTTTAAATCCAACTTTATATAGATTTTCTGACCGAATTTGATTTGTAACACGATTCTTACCACGTTTCCAAAATTTCAGCCCATTTGGTACCATAGAGCCTGAGAAAACTGCTTCCAAAGTTCGAACCCAAGTCTGAAATAAGCGTCCATAAGAATCATGATTTTTTTTTTAAATCCAACTTTATATAGATTTTAAGACTGAATTTGATTTGTAACACGATTCTTACCACGTTTCCAAAATTTCAGCCCATTTGGTACCATAGAGCCTGAGAAAACTGCTTCCAAAGTTCGAACCCATGTCTGAAATTAGCGTCCATAAAAATTATGATTTTTTTTTAAATCCAACTTTATATAGATTTTTGACTGAATTTGATTTGTACCACGATTCTTACCACTTTTCCAAAATTTCTGCCCAAATTTTATGGAGATTTTGTGACTGAATTCGAATCGCAGCATGATTCTTATCACTGTTCCAAAATTCTAGCCCATTTGGTATTATAGATCTTGAGAAAACTGCTTCCAAAGTTCGAACCCAAGTCTTAAATGAGCGTCCATAAAAATTATGATTTTTTAAAAAATCCAACTTTATATAGATTTTGTGACTGAATTCGATTTGGAGCATGATTCTTATCATTGTTCCAAAATTCTAGCCCATTAGGTACCATTGAGCCTGAGAAAACTGCTTCCAAAGTTCGAACCCAAGTCTGAAATGAAGGTCCATAAAAATAAATTTTTTTAAAAATCCAACTTTATGGAGATTTTGTGACCGAATTTGATTTGTAACACGATTCTTACCACGTTTCCAAAATTTCAGCCCATTTGGTACCATAGAGCCTGAGAAAACTGCTTCCAAAGTTCGAACCCAAGTCTTAAATGAGCGTCCATAAAAATTATGATTTTTTAAATAATCCAAATTTGTGGAGATTTTGTGACTGAATTCGATTTGCAGCATGATTCTTATCACTGTTCCAAAATTCTAGCCCATTAGGTACCATAGAGCCTGAGAAAAGTGCTTCCAAAGTTCGAACCCAAGTCTGAAATTAGCGTCCATAAAAATTATGATTTTTTTTAAATCCAACTTTATATAGATTTTAAGAACGAATTTGATTTGTAACACGATTCTTACCACGTTTCCAAAATTTCAGCCCATTTGGTACCATAGAGCCTGAGAAAACTGCTTCCAAAGTTCGAACCCAAGTCTTAAATGAGCGTCCATAAAAATTATGATTTTTTTAAAAATCCAACTTTATCGAGATTTTGTGACTGAATTCGATTTGCAGCATGATTCTTATCACTGTTCCAAAATTCTAGCCCATTAGGTACCATAGAGCCTGAGAAAACTGCTTCCAAAGTTCGAACCCAAGTCTGAAATAAGCGTCCATTAGAATCATGATTTTTCTAAAAATCAAACTTTATGGAGATTTTGTGACTGAATTCGATTCGCAGCATGATTCTTATTAATGTTCCAAAATTCTAGCCAATTTGGTATTATAGATCCTGAGAAAACTGCTTCCAAAGTTCGAACCCAAGTCTTAAATGAGCGTCCATAAAAATTATGATTTTTTATAAAATCCAACTTTATATAGATTTTTGACTGAATTTGATTTGTACCACGATTCTTACCACTTTTCCAAAATTTCAGCCCATTTGGTACCATAGAGCCTGAGAAAACTGCTTCCAAAGTTCAACCCCAAGTCTTAAATGAGCGTTCATAAAAATTATGATTTTTTTTTTAAATCCAACTTTATATAGATTTTAAGACCGAATTTGATTTGTAACACGATTCTTACCACGTTTCCAAAATTTCAGCCCATTTGGTACCATAGAGCCTGAGAAAACTGCTTCCAAAGTTCGAACCCAAGTCTTAAATGAGCGTCCATAAAAATTAAGATTTTTTAAAAAATCCAACTTTATGGAGATTTTGTGACTGAATTCGATTTGCAGCAATATTCTTATCACTGTTCCAAAATTCTAGCCCATTAGGTACCATAGAGCCTGAGAAAACTGCTTCCAAAGTTCGAACCCAAGTCTGAAATTAGCGTCCATAAAAATTATGATTTTTTTTAAATCCAACTTTATATAGATTTTAAGACCGAATTTGATTTGTAACACGATTCTTACCACGTTTCCAAAATTTCAGCCCATTTGGTACCATAGAGCCTGAGAAAACTGCTTCCAAAGTTCGAACCCAAGTCTTAAATGAGCGTCCATAAAAATTATGATTTTTTTTAAAATCCAACTTTATCGAGATTTTGTGACTGAATTCGATTTGCAGCATGATTCTTATCACTGTTCCAAAATTCTAGCCCATGAGTTACCATTGAGCCTGAGAAAACTGCTTCCAAAGTTCGAACCCATGTCTGAAATTAGCGTCCATAAAAATTATGATTTTTTTTTAAATCCAACTTTATATAGATTTTTGACTGAATTTGATTTGTACCACGATTCTTACCACTTTTCCAAAATTTCTGCCCAAATTTTATGGAGATTTTGTGACTGAATTCGATTCGCAGCATGATTCTTATCACTGTTCCAAAATTCTAGCCCATTTGGTATTATAGATCTTGAGAAAACTGCTTCCAAAGTTCGAACCCAAGTCTTAAATGAGCGTCCATAAAAATTATGATTTTTTAAAAAATCCAACATTATATAGATTTTGTGACTGAATTCGATTTGGAGCATGATTCTTATCATTGTTCCAAAATTCTAGCCCATTTGGTACCATAGAGCCTGAGAAAACTGCTTCCAAAGTTCGAACCCAAGTCTTAAATGAGCGTCCATAAAAATTATGATTTTTTAAATAATCCAAATTTGTGGAGATTTTGTGACTGAATTCGATTTGCAGCATGATTCTTATCACTGTTCCAAAATTCTAGCCCATTAGGTACCATAGAGCCTGAGAAAAGTGCTTCCAAAGTTCGAACCCAAGTCTGAAATTAGCGTCCATAAAAATTATGATTTTTTTTAAATCCAACTTTATATAGATTTTAAGACCGAATTTGATTTGTAACACGATTCTTACCACGTTTCCAAAATTTCAGCCCATTTGGTACCATAGAGCCTGAGAAAACTGCTTCCAAAGTTCGAACCCAAGTCTTAAATGAGCGTCCATAAAAATTATGATTTTTTTAAAAATCTAACTTTATCGAGATTTTGTGACTGAATTCGATTTGCAGCATGATTCTTATCACTGTTCCAAAATTCTATCCCATTAGGTACCATGGAGCCTGAGAAAACTGCTTCCAAAGTTCGAACCCAAGTCTGAAATAAGCGTCCATAAGAATCATGATTTTTCTAAAAATCAAACTTTATGGAGATTTTGTGACTGAATTCGATTCGCAGCATGATTCTTATCACTGTTCCAAAATTCTAGCCCATTTGGTATTATAGATCCTTGGAAAACTGCTTCCAAAGTTCGAACCCAAGTCTTAAATGAGCGTCCATAAAAATTAAGATTTTTTAAAAAATCCAACTATATGGAGATTTTGTGACTGAATTCGATTTGCAGCAATATTCTTATCACTGTTCCAAAATTCTAGCCCATTAGGTACCATAGAGCCTGAGAAAACTGCTTCCAAAGTTCGAACCCAAGTCTTAAATGAGCGTCCATAAAAATTATGATTTTTTTAAAAATCCAACTTTATCGAGATTTTGTGACTGAATTCGATTTGCAGCATGATTCTTATCACTGTTCCAAAATTCTAGCCCATTAGGTACCATAGAGCCTGAGAAAACTGCTTCCAAAGTTCGAACCCATGTCTGAAATTAGCGTCCATAAAAATTATGATTTTTTTTTAAATCCAACTTTATATAGATTTTTGACTGAATTTGATTTGTACCACGATTCTTACCACTTTTCCAAAATTTCAGGCCATTTGGTACCATAGAGCCTGAGAAAACTGCTTCCAAAGTTCGAACCCAAGTCTGAAATAAGCGTCCATAAGAATCATGATTTATCTAAAAATCAAACTTTATGGAGATTTTGTGACTGAATTCGATTCGCAGCATGATTCTTATCACTGTTCCAAAATTCTAGCCCATTTGGTATTATAGATCCTGAGAAAACTGCTTCCAAAGTTCGAACCCAAGTCTTAAATGAGCGTCCATAAAAATTATGATTTTTTAAAAAATCCAACTTTATGGAGATTTTGTGACTGAATTCGATTTGCAGCAATATTCTTATCACTTTTCCAAAATTCTAGCCCATTAGGTACCATAGAGCCTGAGAAAACTGCTTCCAAAGTTCGAACCCAAGTCTGAAATGAAGGTCCATAAAAATAAATTTTTTTAATAATCCAACTTTATGGAGATTTTGTGACCGAATTTGATTTGTAACACGATTCTTACCACGTTTCCAAAATTTCAGCCCATTTGGTACCATAGAGCTTGAGAAAACTGCTTCCAAAGTTCGAACCCAAGTCTGAAATAAGCGTCCATAAGAATCATGATTTTTCTAAAAATCAAACTTTATGGAGATTTTGTGACTGAATTCGATTCGCAGCATGATTCTTATCACTGTTCCAAAATTCTAGCCCATTTGGTATTATAGATCCTTGGAAAACTGCTTCCAAAGTTCGAACCCAAGTCTTAAATGAGCGTCCATAAAAATTAAGATTTTTTAAAAAATCCAACTTTATGGAGATTTTGTGACTGAATTCGATTTGCAGCAATATTCTTATCACTGTTCCAAAATTCTAGCCCATTAGGTACCATAGAGCCTGAGAAAACTGCTTCCAAAGTTCGAACCCAAGTCTTAAATGAGCGTCCATAAAAATTATGATTTTTTTAAAAATCCAACTTTATCGAGATTTTGTGACTGAATTCGATTTGCAGCATGATTCTTATGACTGTTCCAAAATTCTAGCCCATTAGGTACCATAGAGCCTGAGAAAACTGCTTCCAAAGTTCGAACCCAAGTCTGAAATAAGCGTCCATAAGAATCATGATTTTTCTAAAAATCAAACTTTATGGAGATTTTGTGACTGAATTCGATTCGCAGCATGATTCTTATCACTGTTCCAAAATTCTAGCCAATTTGGTATTATAGATCCTGAGAAAACTGCTTCCAAAGTTCGAACCCAAGTCTTAAATGAGCGTCCATAAAAATTATGATTTTTTATAAAATCCAAATTTATATAGATTTTGTGACTGGATTCGATTTGGAGCACGATTCTTATCACTGTTCCAAAATTCTAGCCCATTAGGTACCATTGAGCCTGAGAAAACTGCTTCCAAAGTTCGAACCCATGTCTGAAATTAGCGTCCATTAAAATTATGATTTTTTTTTAAATCCAACTTTATATAGATTTTGTGACTGAATTTGATTTGTACCACGATTCTTACCACTTTTCCAAAATTTCAGCCCATTTGGTACCATAGAGCCTGAGAAAACTGCTTCCAAAGTTCGAACCCAAGTCTTAAATGAGCGTCCATAAAAATTATGATTTTTTTAAAAATCCAACTTTATCGAGATTTTGTGACTGAATTCGATTTGCAGCATGATTCTTATCACTGTTCCAAAATTCTAGCCCATTAGGTACCATAGAGCCTGAGAAAACTGCTTCCAAAGTTCGAACCCATGTCTTAAATGAGCGTCCATAAAAATTATGATTTTTTAAATAATCCAAATTTGTGGAGATTTTGTGACTGAATTCGATTTGCAGCATGATTCTTATCACTGTTCCAAAATTCTAGCCCATTTGGTATTATAGATCCTGAGAAAACTGCTTCCAAAGTTCGAACCCAAGTCTTAAATGAGCGTCCATAAAAATTATGATTTTTTTAAAAATCCAACTTTATCGAGATTTTGTGACTGAATTCGATTTGCAGCATGATTCTTATCACTGTTCCAAAATTCTAGCCCATTAGGTACCATTGAGCCTGAGAAAACTGCTTCCAAAGTTCGAACCCAAGTCTGAAATGAAGGTCCATAAAAATAAATTTTTTAAAAAATCCAACTTTATGGAGATTTTGTGACCGAATTTGATTTGTTACACGATTCTTACCACGTTTCCAAAATTTCAGCCCATTTGGTACCATAGAGCCTGAGAAAACTGCTTCCAAAGTTCGAACCCAAGTCTTAAATGAGCGTCCATAAAAATTATGATTTTTTAAATAATCCAAATTTGTGGAGATTTTGTGACTGAATTCGATTTGCAGCATGATTCTTATCACTGTTCCAAAATTCTAGCCCATTTGGTATTATAGATCCTGAGAAAACTGCTTCCAAAGTTCGAACCCAAGTCTTAAATGAGCGTCCATAAAAATTATGATTTTTTTAAAAATCCAACTTTATCGAGATTTTGTGACTGAATTCGATTTGCAGCATGATTCTTATCACTGTTCCAAAATTCTAGCCCATTAGGTACCATAGAGCCTGAGAAAACTGCTTCCAAAGTTCGAACCCAAGTCTGAAATGAAGGTCCATAAAAATAAATTTTTTAAAAAATCCAACTTTATGGAGATTTTGTGACCGAATTTGATTTGTTACACGATTCTTACCACGTTTCCAAAATTTCAGCCCATTTGGTACCATAGAGCCTGAGAAAACTGCTTCCAAAGTTCGAACCCGAGTCTTAAATGAGCGTCCATAAAAATTATGATTTTTTAAATAATCCAAATTTGTGGAGATTTTGTGACTGAATTCGATTTGCAGCAATATTCTTATCACTGTTCCAAAATTCTAGCCCATTAGGTACCATAGAGCCTGAGAAAACTGCTTCCAAAGTTCGAACCCAAGTCTTAAATGAGCGTCCATAAAAATTAAGATTTTTTAAAAAATCCAACTTTATGGAGATTTTGTGACTGAATTCGATTTGCAGCAATATTCTTATCACTGTTCCAAAATTCTAGCCCATTAGGTACCATAGAGCCTGAGAAAACTGCTTCCAAAGTTCGAACCCAAGTCTTAAATGAGCGTCCATAAAAATTATGATTTTTTTAAAAATCCAACTTTATCGAGATTTTGTGACTGAATTCGATTTGCAGCATGATTCTTATCACTGTTCCAAAATTCTAGCCCATTAGGTACCATAGAGCCTGAGAAAACTGCTTCCAAAGTTCGAACCCAAGTCTGAAATAAGCGTCCAAATTATGATTTTTTTTTAAATCCAACTTTATATAGATTTTGTGACTGAATTCGATTTGGAGCACGATTCTTATCACTGTTCCAAAATTCTAGCCCATTAGGTACCATTGAGCCTGAGAAAACTGCTTCCAAAGTTCGAACCCATGTCTGAAATTAGCGTCCATAAAAATTATGATTTTTTTTTAAATCCAACTTTATTTAGATTTTTGACTGAATTTGATTTGTACCACGATTCTTACCACTTTTCCAAAATTTCAGCCCATTTGGTACCATAGATCCTGAGAAAACTGCTTCCAAAGTTCGAACCCAAGTCTTAAATGAGCGTCCATAAAAATTATGATTTTTTAAATAATCCAAATTTGTGGAGATTTTGTGACTGAATTCGATTTGCAGCATGATTCTTATCACTGTTCCAAAATTCTAGCCCATTAGGTACCATTGAGCCTGAGAAAACTGCTTCCAAAGTTCGAACCCATGTCTGAAATTAGCGTCCATAAAAATTATGATTTTTTTTTAAATCCAACTTTATATAGATTTTTGACTGAATTTGATTTGTACCACGATTCTTACCACTTTTCCAAAATTTCTGCCCAAATTTTATGGAGATTTTGTGACTGAATTCGATTCGCAGCATGATTCTTATCACTGTTCCAAAATTCTAGCCCATTTGGTATTATAGATCTTGAGAAAAATGCTTCCAAAGTTCGAACCCAAGTCTTAAATGAGCGTCCATAAAAATTATGATTTTTTAAAATTCCAACTTTATATAGATTTTGTGACTGAATTCGATTTGGAGCATGATTCTTATCATTGTTCCAAAATTCTAGCCCATTAGGTACCATTGAGCCTGAGAAAACTGCTTCCAAAGTTCGAACCCAAGTCTGAAATGAAGGTCCATAAAAATAATTTTTTTAAAAAATCCAACTTTATGGAGATTTTGTGACCGAATTTGATTTGTAACACGATTCTTACCACGTTTCCAAAATTTCAGCCCATTTGGTACCATAGAGCCTGAGAAAACTGCTTCCAAAGTTCGAACCCAAGTCTTAAATGAGCGTCCATAAAAATTATGATTTTTTAAATAATCCAAATTTGTGGAGATTTTGTGACTGTATTCGATTTGCAGCATGATTCTTATCACTGTTCCAAAATTCTAGCCCATTAGGTACCATAGAGCCTGAGAAAAGTGCTTCCAAAGTTCGAACCCAAGTCTGAAATTAGCGTCCATAAAAATTATGATTTTTTTTAAATCCAACTTTATATAGATTTTAAGACCGAATTTGATTTCTAACACGATTCTTACCACGTTTCCAAAATTTCAGCCCATTTGGTACCATAGAGCCTGAGAAAACTGCTTCCAAAGTTCGAACCCAAGTCGTAAATGAGCGTCCATAAAAATTATGATTTTTTTAAAAATCCAACTTTATCGAGATTTTGTGACTGAATTCGATTTGCAGCATGATTCTTATCACTGTTCCAAAATTCTTGCCCATTAGGTACCATAGAGCCTGAGAAAACTGCTTCCAGAGTTCGAACCCAAGTCTGAAATAAGCGTCCATAAGAATCATGATTTTTCTAAAAATCAAACTTTATGGAGATTTTGTGACTGAATTCGATTCGCAGCATGATTCTTATCACTGTTCCAAAATTCTAGCCCATTTGGTATTATAGATCCTTGGAAAACTGCTTCAAAAGTTCGAACCCAAGTCTTAAATGAGCGTCCATAAAAATTAAGATTTTTTAAAAAATCCAACTTTATGGAGATTTTGTGACCGAATTTGATTTGTAACACGATTCTTACCACGTTTCCAAAATTTCAGCCCATTTGGTACCATAGAGCCTGAGAAAACTGCTTCCAAAGTTCGAACCCAAGTCTTAAATGAGCGTCCATAAAAATTATGATTTTTTAAATAATCCAAATTTGTGGAGATTTTGTGACTGAATTCGATTTGCAGCAATATTCTTATCACTGTTCCGAAATTCTAGCCCATTAGGTACCATAGAGCCTGAGAAAACTGCTTCCAAAGTTCGAACCCAAGTCTTAAATGAGCGTCCATAAAAATTATGATTTTTTTAAAAATCCAACTTTATCGAGATTTTGTGACTGAATTCGATTTGCAGCATGATTCTTATCACTGTTCCAAAATTCTAGCCAATTTGGTATTATAGATCCTGAGAAAACTGCTTCCAAAGTTCGAACCCAAGTCTTAAATGAGCGTCCATAAAAATTATGATTTTTTATAAAATCCAACTTTATATAGATTTTGTGACTGAATTCGATTTGGAGCACGATTCTTATCACTGATCCAAAATTCTAGCCCATTAGGTACCATTGAGCCTGAGAAAACTGCTTCCAAAGTTCGAACCCAAGTCTGAAATGAAGGTCCATAAAAATAAATTTTTTAAAAAATCCAACTTTATGGAGATTTTGTGACCGAATTTGATTTGTTACACGATTCTTACCACGTTTCCAAAATTTCAGCCCATTTGGTACCATAGAGCCTGAGAAAACTGCTTCCAAAGTTCGAACCCAAGTCTTAAATGAGCGTCCATAAAAATTATGATTTTTTAAATAATCCAAATTTGTGGAGATTTTGTGACTGAATTCGATTTGCAGCATGATTCTTATCACTGTTCCAAAATTCTAGCCCATTTGGTATTATAGATCCTGAGAAAACTGCTTCCAAAGTTCGAACCCAAGTCTTAAATGAGCGTCCATAAAAATTAAGATTTTTTAAAAAATCCAATTTTATGGAGATTTTGTGACTGAATTCGATTTGCACCAATATTCTTATCACTTTTCCAAAATTCTAGCCCATTAGGTACCATTGAGCCTGAGAAAACTGCTTCCAAAGTTCGAACCCATGTCTGAAATTAGCGTCCATAAAAATTATGATTTTTTTTTAAATCCAACTTTATATAGATTTTTGACTGAATTTGATTTGTACCACGATTCTTAACACTTTTCCAAAATTTCTGCCCAAATTTTATGGAGATTTTGTGACTGAATTCGATTTGCAGCATGATTCTTATCACTGTTCCAAAATTCTAGCCAATTTGGTATTATAGATCCTGAGAAAACTGCTTCCAAAGTTCGAACCCAAGTCTTAAATGAGCGTCCATAAAAATTATGATTTTTTATAAAATCCAACTTTATATAGATTTTGTGACTGAATTCGATTTGGAGCACGATTCTTATCACTGATCCAAAATTCTAGCCCATTAGGTACCATTGAGCCTGAGAAAACTGCTTCCAAAGTTCGAACCCAAGTCTGAAATGAAGGTCCATAAAAATAAATTTTTTAAAAAATCCAACTTTATGGAGATTTTGTGACCGAATTTGATTTGTTACACGATTCTTACCACGTTTCCAAAATTTCAGCCCATTTGGTACCATAGAGCCTGAGAAAACTGCTTCCAAAGTTCGAACCCAAGTCTTAAATGAGCGTCCATAAAAATTATGATTTTTTAAATAATCCAAATTTGTGGAGATTTTGTGACTGAATTCGATTTGCAGCATGATTCTTATCACTGTTCCAAAATTCTAGCCCATTTGGTATTATAGATCCTGAGAAAACTGCTTCCAAAGTTCGAACCCAAGTCTTAAATGAGCGTCCATAAAAATTAAGATTTTTTAAAAAATCCAATTTTATGGAGATTTTGTGACTGAATTCGATTTGCACCAATATTCTTATCACTTTTCCAAAATTCTAGCCCATTAGGTACCATAGAGCCTGAGAAAACTGCTTCCAAAGTTCGAACCCAAGTCTGAAATTAGCGTCCATAAAAATTATGATTTTTTTTAAATCCAACTTTATATAGATTTTAAGACCGAATTTGATTTGTAACACGATTCTTACCACGTTTCCAAAATATCAGCCCATTTGGTACCATAGAGCCTGAGAAAACTGCTTCCAAAGTTCGAACCCAAGTCTTAAATGAGCGTCCATAAAAATTATGATTTTTTTAAAAATCCAACTTTATCGAGATTTTGTGACTGAATTCGATTTGCAGCATGATTCTTATCACTGTTCCAAAATTCTAGCCCATTAGGTACCATTGAGCCTGAGAAAACTGCTTCCAAAGTTCGAACCCATGTCTGAAATTAGCGTCCATAAAAATTATGATTTTTTTTTAAATCCAACTTTATATAGATTTTTGACTGAATTTGATTTGTACCACGATTCTTAACACTTTTCCAAAATTTCTGCCCAAATTTTATGGAGATTTTGTGACTGAATTCGATTCGCAGCATGATTCTTATCACTGTTCCAAAATTCTAGCCCATTTGGTATTATAGATCTTGAGAAAACTGCTTCCAAAGTTCGAACCCAAGTCTTAAATGAGCGTCCATAAAAATTATGATTTTTTAAAAAATCCAACTTTATATAGATTTTGTGACTGAATTCGATTTGGAGCATGATTCTTATCATTGTTCCAAAATTCTAGCCCATTAGGTACCATTGAGCCTGAGAAAACTGCTTCCAAAGTTCGAACCCAAGTCTGAAATGAAGGTCCATAAAAATAAATTTTTTAAAAAATCCAACTTTATGGAGATTTTGTGACCGAATTTGATTTGTAACACGATTCTTACCGCGTTTCCAAAATTTCAGCCCATTTGGTACCATAGAGCCTGAGAAAACTGCTTCCAAAGTTCGAACCCAAGTCTTAAATGAGCGTCCATAAAAATTATGATTTTTTAAATAATCCAAATTTGTGGAGATTTTGTGACTGAATTCGATTTGCAGCATGATTCTTATCACTGTTCCAAAATTCTAGCCCATTAGGTACCATAGAGCCTGAGAAAAGTGCTTCCAAAGTTCGAACCCAAGTCTGAAATTAGCGTCCATAAAAATTATGATTTTTTTTAAATCCAACTTTATATAGATTTTAAGACCGAATTTGATTTGTAACACGATTCTTACCACGTTTCCAAAATTTCAGCCCATTTGGTACCATAGAGCCTGAGAAAACTGCTTCCAAAGTTCGAACCCAAGTCTTAAATGAGCGTCCATAAAAATTATGATTTTTTTAAAAATCCAACTTTATCGAGATTTTGTGACTGAATTCGATTTGCAGCATGATTCTTATCACTGTTCCAAAATTCTAGCCCATTAGGTACCATAGAGCCTGAGAAAACTGCTTCCAAAGTTCGAACCCAAGTCTGAAATAAGCGTCCATAAGAATCATGATTTTTCTAAAAATCAAACTTTATGGAGATTTTGTGACTGAATTCGATTCGCAGCATGATTCTTATCACTGTTCCAAAATTTTAGCCAATTTGGTATTATAGATCCTGAGAAAACTGCTTCCAAAGTTCGAACCCAAGTCTTAAATGAGCGTCCATAAAAATTATGATTTTTTATAAAATCCAACTTTATATAGATTTTGTGACTGAATTCGATTTGGAGCACGATTCTTATCACTGATCCAAAATTCTAGCCCATTAGGTACCATTGAGCCTGAGAAAACTGCTTCCAAAGTTCGAACCCAAGTCTGAAATGAAGGTCCATAAAAATAAATTTTTTAAAAAATCCAACTTTATGGAGATTTTGTGACCGAATTTGATTTGTTACACGATTCTTACCACGTTTCCAAAATTTCAGCCCATTTGGTACCATAGAGCCTGAGAAAACTGCTTCCAAAGTTCGAACCCAAGTCTTAAATGAGCGTCCATAAAAATTATGATTTTTTAAATAATCCAAATTTGTGGAGATTTTGTGACTGAATTCGATTTGCAGCATGATTCTTATCACTGTTCCAAAATTCTAGCCCATTTGGTATTATAGATCCTGAGAAAACTGCTTCCAAAGTTCGAACCCAAGTCTTAAATGAGCGTCCATAAAAATTAAGATTTTTTAAAAAATCCAATTTTATGGAGATTTTGTGACTGAATTCGATTTGCACCAATATTCTTATCACTTTTCCAAAATTCTAGCCCATTAGGTACCATTGAGCCTGAGAAAACTGCTTCCAAAGTTCGAACCCATGTCTGAAATTAGCGTCCATAAAAATTATGATTTTTTTTTAAATCCAACTTTATATAGATTTTTGACTGAATTTGATTTGTACCACGATTCTTAACACTTTTCCAAAATTTCTGCCCAAATTTTATGGAGATTTTGTGACTGAATTCGATTCGCAGCATGATTCTTATCACTGTTCCAAAATTCTAGCCCATTTGGTATTATAGATCTTGAGAAAACTGCTTCCAAAGTTCGAACCCAAGTCTTAAATGAGCGTCCATAAAAATTATGATTTTTTAAAAAATCCAACTTTATATAGATTTTGTGACTGAATTCGATTTGGAGCATGATTCTTATCATTGTTCCAAAATTCTAGCCCATTAGGTACCATTGAGCCTGAGAAAACTGCTTCCAAAGTTCGAACCCAAGTCTGAAATGAAGGTCCATAAAAATAAATTTTTTAAAAAATCCAACTTTATGGAGATTTTGTGACCGAATTTGATTTGTAACACGATTCTTACCGCGTTTCCAAAATTTCAGCCCATTTGGTACCATAGAGCCTGAGAAAACTGCTTCCAAAGTTCGAACCCAAGTCTTAAATGAGCGTCCATAAAAATTATGATTTTTTTAAAAATCCAACTTTATCGAGATTTTGTGACTGAATTCGATTTGCAGCATGATTCTTATCACTGTTCCAAAATTCTAGCCAATTTGGTATTATAGATCCTGAGAAAACTGCTTCCAAAGTTCGAACCCAAGTCTTAAATGAGCGTCCATAAAAATTATGATTTTTTATAAAATCCAACTTTATATAGATTTTGTGACTGAATTCGATTTGGAGCACGATTCTTATCACTGATCCAAAATTCTAGCCCATTAGGTACCATTGAGCCTGAGAAAACTGCTTCCAAAGTTCGAACCCAAGTCTGAAATGAAGGTCCATAAAAATAAATTTTTTAAAAAATCCAACTTTATGGAGATTTTGTGACCGAATTTGATTTGTTACACGATTCTTACCACGTTTCCAAAATTTCAGCCCATTTGGTACCATAGAGCCTGAGAAAACTGCTTCCAAAGTTCGAACCCAAGTCTTAAATGAGCGTCCATAAAAATTATGATTTTTTAAATAATCCAAATTTGTGGAGATTTTGTGACTGAATTCGATTTGCAGCATGATTCTTATCACTGTTCCAAAATTCTAGCCCATTTGGTATTATAGATCCTGAGAAAACTGCTTCCAAAGTTCGAACCCAAGTCTTAAATGAGCGTCCATAAAAATTAAGATTTTTTAAAAAATCCAATTTTATGGAGATTTTGTGACTGAATTCGATTTGCACCAATATTCTTATCACTTTTCCAAAATTCTAGCCCATTAGGTACCATAGAGCCTGAGAAAACTGCTTCCAAAGTTCGAACCCAAGTCTGAAATTAGCGTCCATAAAAATTATGATTTTTTTTAAATCCAACTTTATATAGATTTTAAGACCGAATTTGATTTGTAACACGATTCTTACCACGTTTCCAAAATATCAGCCCATTTGGTACCATAGAGCCTGAGAAAACTGCTTCCAAAGTTCGAACCCAAGTCTTAAATGAGCGTCCATAAAAATTATGATTTTTTTAAAAATCCAACTTTATCGAGATTTTGTGACTGAATTCGATTTGCAGCATGATTCTTATCACTGTTCCAAAATTCTAGCCCATTAGGTACCATTGAGCCTGAGAAAACTGCTTCCAAAGTTCGAACCCATGTCTGAAATTAGCGTCCATAAAAATTATGATTTTTTTTTAAATCCAACTTTATATAGATTTTTGACTGAATTTGATTTGTACCACGATTCTTAACACTTTTCCAAAATTTCTGCCCAAATTTTATGGAGATTTTGTGACTGAATTCGATTCGCAGCATGATTCTTATCACTGTTCCAAAATTCTAGCCCATTTGGTATTATAGATCTTGAGAAAACTGCTTCCAAAGTTCGAACCCAAGTCTTAAATGAGCGTCCATAAAAATTATGATTTTTTAAAAAATCCAACTTTATATAGATTTTGTGACTGAATTCGATTTGGAGCATGATTCTTATCATTGTTCCAAAATTCTAGCCCATTAGGTACCATTGAGCCTGAGAAAACTGCTTCCAAAGTTCGAACCCAAGTCTGAAATGAAGGTCCATAAAAATAAATTTTTTAAAAAATCCAACTTTATGGAGATTTTGTGACCGAATTTGATTTGTAACACGATTCTTACCGCGTTTCCAAAATTTCAGCCCATTTGGTACCATAGAGCCTGAGAAAACTGCTTCCAAAGTTCGAACCCAAGTCTTAAATGAGCGTCCATAAAAATTATGATTTTTTTAAAAATCCAACTTTATCGAGATTTTGTGACTGAATTCGATTTGCAGCATGATTCTTATCACTGTTCCAAAATTCTAGCCAATTTGGTATTATAGATCCTGAGAAAACTGCTTCCAAAGTTCGAACCCAAGTCTTAAATGAGCGTCCATAAAAATTATGATTTTTTATAAAATCCAACTTTATATAGATTTTGTGACTGAATTCGATTTGGAGCACGATTCTTATCACTGATCCAAAATTCTAGCCCATTAGGTACCATTGAGCCTGAGAAAACTGCTTCCAAAGTTCGAACCCAAGTCTGAAATGAAGGTCCATAAAAATAAATTTTTTAAAAAATCCAACTTTATGGAGATTTTGTGACCGAATTTGATTTGTTACACGATTCTTACCACGTTTCCAAAATTTCAGCCCATTTGGTACCATAGAGCCTGAGAAAACTGCTTCCAAAGTTCGAACCCAAGTCTTAAATGAGCGTCCATAAAAATTATGATTTTTTAAATAATCCAAATTTGTGGAGATTTTGTGACTGAATTCGATTTGCAGCATGATTCTTATCACTGTTCCAAAATTCTAGCCCATTTGGTATTATAGATCCTGAGAAAACTGCTTCCAAAGTTCGAACCCAAGTCTTAAATGAGCGTCCATAAAAATTAAGATTTTTTAAAAAATCCAATTTTATGGAGATTTTGTGACTGAATTCGATTTGCACCAATATTCTTATCACTTTTCCAAAATTCTAGCCCATTAGGTACCATAGAGCCTGAGAAAACTGCTTCCAAAGTTCGAACCCAAGTCTGAAATTAGCGTCCATAAAAATTATGATTTTTTTTAAATCCAACTTTATATAGATTTTAAGACCGAATTTGATTTGTAACACGATTCTTACCACGTTTCCAAAATATCAGCCCATTTGGTACCATAGAGCCTGAGAAAACTGCTTCCAAAGTTCGAACCCAAGTCTTAAATGAGCGTCCATAAAAATTATGATTTTTTTAAAAATCCAACTTTATCGAGATTTTGTGACTGAATTCGATTTGCAGCATGATTCTTATCACTGTTCCAAAATTCTAGCCCATTAGGTACCATTGAGCCTGAGAAAACTGCTTCCAAAGTTCGAACCCATGTCTGAAATTAGCGTCCATAAAAATTATGATTTTTTTTTAAATCCAACTTTATATAGATTTTTGACTGAATTTGATTTGTACCACGATTCTTAACACTTTTCCAAAATTTCTGCCCAAATTTTATGGAGATTTTGTGACTGAATTCGATTCGCAGCATGATTCTTATCACTGTTCCAAAATTCTAGCCCATTTGGTATTATAGATCTTGAGAAAACTGCTTCCAAAGTTCGAACCCAAGTCTTAAATGAGCGTCCATAAAAATTATGATTTTTTAAAAAATCCAACTTTATATAGATTTTGTGACTGAATTCGATTTGGAGCATGATTCTTATCATTGTTCCAAAATTCTAGCCCATTAGGTACCATTGAGCCTGAGAAAACTGCTTCCAAAGTTCGAACCCAAGTCTGAAATTAGCGTCCATAAAAATTATGATTTTTTATTAAATCCAACTTTATTTAGATTTTTGACTGAATTTGATTTGTACCACGATTCTTACCACTTTTCCAAAATTTCAGCCCATTTGGTACCATAGAGCCTGAGAAAACTGCTTCCAAAGTTCGAACCCAAGTCTTAAATGAGCGTCCATAAAAATTATGATTTTTTTAAAAATCCAACTTTATCGAGATTTTGTGACTGAATTCGATTTGCAGCATGATTCTTATCACTGTTCCAAAATTCTAGCCCATTAGGTACCATAGAGCCTGAGAAAACTGCTTCCAAAGTTCGAACCCAAGTCTGAAATAAGCGTCCATAAGAATCATGATTTTTCTAAAAATCAAACTTTATGGAGATTTTGTGACTGAATTCGATTCGCAGCATGATTCTTATCACTGTTCCAAAATTTTAGCCAATTTGGTATTATAGATCCTGAGAAAACTGCTTCCAAAGTTCGAACCCAAGTCTTAAATGAGCGTCCATAAAAATTATGATTTTTTATAAAATCCAACTTTATATAGATTTTGTGACTGAATTCGATTTGGAGCACGATTCTTATCACTGTTCCAAAATTCTAGCCCATTAGGTACCATTGAGCCTGAGAAAACTGCTTCCAAAGTTCGAACACATGTCTGAAATTAGCGTCCATAAAAATTATGATTTTTTATTAAATCCAACTTTATTTAGATTTTTGACTGAATTTGATTTGTACCACGATTCTTACCACTTTTCCAAAATTTCAGCCCATTTGGTACCATAGAGCCTGAGAAAACTGCTTCCAAAGTTCGAACCCAAGTCTTAAATGAGCGTCCATAAAAATTATGATTTTTTAAAAAATCCAACTTTATATAGATTTTGTGACTGAATTCGATTTGGAGCATGATTCTTATCATTGTTCCAAAATTCTAGCCCATTAGGTACCATTGAGCCTGAGAAAACTGCTTCCAAAGTTCGAACCCAAGTCTGAAATGAAGGTCCATAAAAATAAATTTTTTAAAAAATCCAACTTTATGGAGATTTTGTGACCGAATTTGATTTGTTACACGATTCTTACCACGTTTCCAAAATTTCAGCCCATTTGGTACCATAGAGCCTGAGAAAACTGCTTCCAAAGTTCGAACCCAAGTCTTAAATGAGCGTCCATAAAAATTATGATTTTTTATAAAATCCAACTTTATATAGATTTTGTGACTGAATTCGATTTGGAGCACGATTCTTATCACTGTTCCAAAATTCTAGCCCATTAGGTACCATTGAGCCTGAGAAAACTGCTTCCAAAGTTCGAACACATGTCTGAAATTAGCGTCCATAAAAATTATGATTTTTTTTTAAATCCAACTTTATATAGATTTTTGACTGAATTTGATTTGTACCACGATTCTTACCACTTTTCCAAAATTTCTGCCCAAATTTTATGGAGATTTTGTGACTGAATTCGATTAGCAGCATGATTCTTATCACTGTTCCAAAATTCTAGCCCATTTGGTATTATAGATCTTGAGAAAACTGCTTCCAAAGTTCGAACCCAAGTCTTAAATGAGCGTCCATAAAAATTATGATTTTTTTAAAAATCCAACTTTATATAGATTTTGTGACTGAATTCGATTTGGAGCATGATTCTTATCATTGTTCCAAAATTCTAGCCGATTAGGTACCATTGAGCCTGAGAAAACTGCTTCCAAAGTTCGAACCCAAGTCTGAAATGAAGGTCAATAAAAATAAATTTTTTAAAAAATCCAACTTTATGGAGATTTTGTGACCGAATTTGATTTGTAACACGATTCTTACCACGTTTCCAAAATTTCAGCCCATTTGGTACCATAGAGCCTGAGAAAACTGCTTCCAAAGTTCGAACCCAAGTCTGAAATTAGCGTCCATAAAAATTATGATTTTTTTTAAATCCAACTTTATATAGATTTTAAGACCGAATTTGATTTGTAACACGATTCTTACCACGTTTCCAAAATTTCAGCCCATTTGGTACCATAGAGCCTGAGAAAACTGCTTCCAAAGTTCGAACCCAAGTCTTAAATGAGCGTCCATAAAAATTATGATTTTTTTAAAAATCCAACTTTATCGAGATTTTGTGACTGAATTCGATTTGCAGCATGATTCTTATCACTGTTCCAAAATTCTAGCCCATGAGTTACCATTGAGCCTGAGAAAACTGCTTCCAAAGTTCGAACCCATGTCTGAAATTAGCGTCCATAAAAATTATGATTTTTTTTTAAATCCAACTTTATATAGATTTTTGACTGAATTTGATTTGTACCACGATTCTTACCACTTTTCCAAAATTTCTGCCCAAATTTTATGGAGATTTTGTGACTGAATTCGATTCGCAGCATGATTCTTATCACTGTTCCAAAATTCTAGCCCATTTGGTATTATAGATCTTGAGAAAACTGCTTCCAAAGTTCGAACCCAAGTCTTAAATGAGCGTCCATAAAAATTATGATTTTTTAAAAAATCCAACTTTATATAGATTTTGTGACTGAATTCGATTTGGAGCATGATTCTTATCATTGTTCCAAAATTCTAGCCCATTAGGTACCATTGAGCCTGAGAAAACTGCTTCCAAAGTTCGAACCCAAGTCTGAAATGAAGGTCCATAAAAATAAATTTTTTAAAAAATCCAACTTTATGGAGATTTTGTGACCGAATTTGATTTGTAACACGATTCTTACCACGTTTCCAAAATTTCAGCCCATTTGGTACCATAGAGCCTGAGAAAACTGCTTCCAAAGTTCGAACCCAAGTCTTAAATGAGCGTCCATAAAAATTATGATTTTTTTAAAAATCCAACTTTATCGAGATTTTGTGACTGAATTCGATTTGCAGCATGATTCTTATCACTGTTCCAAAATTCTAGCCCATTAGGTACCATAGAGCCTGAGAAAACTGCTTCCAAAGTTCGAACCCAAGTCTGAAATAAGCGTCCATAAGAATCATGATTTTTCTAAAAATCAAACTTTATGGAGATTTTGTGACTGAATTCGATTCGCAGCATGATTCTTATCACTGTTCCAAAATTCTAGCCAATTTGGTATTATAGATCCTGAGAAAACTGCTTCCAAAGTTCGAACCCAAGTCTTAAATGAGCGTCCATAAAAATTATGATTTTTTATAAAATCCAACTTTATATAGATTTTCTGACCGAATTTGATTTGTAACACGATTCTTACCACGTTTCCAAAATTTCAGCCCATTTGGTACCATAGAGCCTGAGAAAACTGCTTCCAAAGTTCGAACCCAAGTCTGAAATAAGCGTCCATAAGAATCATGATTTTTTTTTTAAATCCAACTTTATATAGATTTTAAGACTGAATTTGATTTGTAACACGATTCTTACCACGTTTCCAAAATTTCAGCCCATTTGGTACCATAGAGCCTGAGAAAACTGCTTCCAAAGTTCGAACCCAAGTCTTAAATGAGCGTCCATAAAAATTATGATTTTTTTTTAAATCCAACTTTATATAGATTTTTGACTGAATTTGATTTGTACCACGATTCTTACCACTTTTCCAAAATTTCTGCCCAAATTTTATGGAGATTTTGTGACTGAATTCGAATCGCAGCATGATTCTTATCACTGTTCCAAAATTCTAGCCCATTTGGTATTATAGATCTTGAGAAAACTGCTTCCAAAGTTCGAACCCAAGTCTTAAATGAGCGTCCATAAAAATTATGATATTTTAAAAAATCCAACTTTATATAGATTTTGTGACTGAATTCGATTTGGAGCATGATTCTTATCATTGTTCCAAAATTCTAGCCCATTAGGTACCATTGAGCCTGAGAAAACTGCTTCCAAAGTTCGAACCCAAGTCTGAAATGAAGGTCCATAAAAATAAATTTTTTTAAAAATCCAACTTTATGGAGATTTTGTGACCGAATTTGATTTGTAACACGATTCTTACCACGTTTCCAAAATTTCAGCCCATTTGGTACCATAGAGCCTGAGAAAACTGCTTCCAAAGTTCGAACCCAAGTCTTAAATGAGCGTCCATAAAAATTATGATTTTTTAAATAATCCAAATTTGTGGAGATTTTGTGACTGAATTCGATTTGCAGCATGATTCTTATCACTGTTCCAAAATTCTAGCCCATTAGGTACCATAGAGCCTGAGAAAAGTGCTTCCAAAGTTCGAACCCAAGTCTGAAATTAGCGTCCATAAAAATTATGATTTTTTTTAAATCCAACTTTATATAGATTTTAAGAACGAATTTGATTTGTAACACGATTCTTACCACGTTTCCAAAATTTCAGCCCATTTGGTACCATAGAGCCTGAGAAAACTGCTTCCAAAGTTCGAACCCAAGTCTTAAATGAGCGTCCATAAATATTATGATTTTTTTAAAAATCCAACTTTATCGAGATTTTGTGACTGAATTCGATTTGCAGCATGATTCTTATCACTGTTCCAAAATTCTAGCCCATTAGGTACCATAGAGCCTGAGAAAACTGCTTCCAAAGTTCGAACCCAAGTCTGAAATAAGCGTCCATAAGAATCATGATTTTTCTAAAAATCAAACTTTATGGAGATTTTGTGACTGAATTCGATTCGCAGCATGATTCTTATCACTGTTCCAAAATTCTAGCCCATTTGGTATTATAGATCCTTGGAAAACTGCTTCCAAAGTTCGAACCCAAGTCTTAAATGAGCGTCCATAAAAATTATGATTTTTTTAAAAATCCAACTTTATCGAGATTTTGTGACTGAATTCGATTTGCAGCATGATTCTTATCACTGTTCCAAAATTCTAGCCCATTAGGTACCATAGAGCCTGAGAAAACTGCTTCCAAAGTTCGAACCCAAGTCTGAAATAAGCGTACATAAGAATCATGATTTTTCTAAAAATCAAACTTTATGGAGATTTTGTGACTGAATTCGATTCGCAGCATGATTCTTATCACTGTTCCAAAATTCTAGCCCATTTGGTATTATAGATCCTTGGAAAACTGCTTCCAAAGTTCAAACCCAAGTCTTAAATGAGCGTCCATAAAAATTAAGATTTTTTAAAAAATCCAACTTTATGGAGATTTTGTGACTGAATTCGATTTGCAGCAATATTCTTATCACTGTTCCAAAATTCTAGCCCATTAGGTACCATAGAGCCTGAGAAAACTGCTTCCAAAGTTCGAACCCAAGTCTGAAATAAGCGTCCATAAGAATCATGATTTTTCTAAAAATCAAAATTTATGGAGATTTTGTGACTGAATTCGATTCGCAGCATGATTCTTATCACTGTTCCAAAATTCTAGCCAATTTGGTATTATAGATCCTGAGAAAACTGCTTCCAAAGTTCGAACCCAAGTCTTAAATGAGCGTCCATAAAAATTATGATTTTTTATAAAATCCAACTTTATATAGATTTTGTGACTGAATTCGATTTGGAGCACGATTCTTATCACTGTTCCAAAATTCTAGCCCATTAGGTACCATTGAGCCTGAGAAAACTGCTTCCAAAGTTCGAACCCATGTCTGAAATTAGCGTCCATAAAAATTATGATTTTTTTTAAAATCCAACTTTATTAAGATTTTTGACTGAATTTGATTTGTACCACGATTCTTACCACTTTTCCAAAATTTCAGCCCATTTGGTACCATAGAGCCTGAGAAAACTGCTTCCAAAGTTCGAACCCAAGTCTTAAATGAGCGTCCATAAAAATTATGATTTTTTAAAAAATCCAACTTTATATAGATTTTGTGACTGAATTCGATTTGGAGCATGATTCTTATCATTGTTCCAAAATTCTAGCCCATTAGGTACCATTGAGCCTGAGAAAACTGCTTCCAAAGTTCGAACCCAAGTCTGAAATGAAGGTCCATAAAAATAATTTTTTTAAAAAATCCAACTTTATGGAGATTTTGTGACCGAATTTGATTTGTTACACGATTCTTACCACGTTTCCAAAATTTCAGCCCATTTGGTACCATAGAGCCTGAGAAAACTGCTTCCAAAGTTCGAACCCAAGTCTTAAATGAGCGTCCATAAAAATTATGATTTTTTAAATAATCCAAATTTGTGGAGATTTTGTGACTGAATTTGATTTGCAGCATGATTCTTATCACTGTTCCAAAATTCTAGCCCATTTTGTATTATAGATCCTGAGAAAACTGCTTCCAAAGTTCGAACCCAAGTCTTAAATGAGCGTCCATAAAAATTAAGATTTTTTAAAAAATCCAATTTTATGGAGATTTTGTGACTGAATTCGATTTGCAGCAATATTCTTATCACTTTTCCAAAATTCTAGCCCATTAGGTACCATAGAGCCTGAGAAAACTGCTTCCAAAGTTCGAACCCAAGTCTGAAATTAGCGTCCATAAAAATTATGATTTTTTTTAAATCCAACTTTATATAGATTTTAAGACCGAATTTGATTGTAACACGATTCTTACCACGTTTCCAAAATTTCAGCCCATTTGGTACCATAGAGCCTGAGAAAACTGCTTCCAAAGTTCGAACCCAAGTCTTAAATGAGCGTCCATAAAAATTATGATTTTTTTAAAAATCCAACTTTATCGAGATTTTGTGACTGAATTCGATTTGCAGCATGATTCTTATCACTGTTCCAAAATTCTAGCCCATTAGGTACCATTGAGCCTGAGAAAACTGCTTCCAAAGTTCGAACCCATGTCTGAAATTAGCGTCCATAAAAATTATGATTTTTTTTTAAATCCAACTTAATATAGATTTTTGACTGAATTTGATTTGTACCACGATTCTTAACACTTTTCCAAAATTTCTGCCCAAATTTTATGGAGATTTTGTGACTGAATTCGATTCGCAGCATGATTCTTATCACTGTTCCAAAATTCTAGCCCATTTGGTATTATAGATCTTGAGAAAACTGCTTCCAAAGTTCGAACCCAAGTCTTAAATGAGCGTCCATAAAAATTATGATTTTTTAAAAAATCCAACTTTATATAGATTTTGTGACTGAATTCGATTTGGAGCATGATTCTTATCATTGTTCCAAAATTCTAGCCCATTAGGTACCATTGAGCCTGAGAAAACTGCTTCCAAAGTTCGAACCCAAGTCTGAAATGAAGGTCCATAAAAATAAATTTTTTAAAAAATCCAACTTTATGGAGATTTTGTGACCGAATTTGATTTGTAACACGATTCTTACCGCGTTTCCAAAATTTCAGCCCATTTGGTACCATAGAGCCTGAGAAAACTGCTTCCAAAGTTCGAACCCAAGTCTTAAATGAGCGTCCATAAAAATTATGATTTTTTAAATAATCCAAATTTGTGGAGATTTTGTGACTGAATTCGATTTGCAGCATGATTCTTATCACTGTTCCAAAATTCTAGCCCATTAGGTACCATAGAGCCTGAGAAAAGTGCTTCCAAAGTTCGAACCCAAGTCTGAAATTAGCGTCCATAAAAATTATGATTTTTTTAAATCAAACTTTATATAGATTTTAAGACCGAATTTGATTTGTAACACGATTCTTACCACGTTTCCAAAATTTCAGCCCATTTGGTACCATAGAGCCTGAGAAAACTGCTTCCAAAGTTCGAACCCAAGTCTTAAATGAGCGTCCATAAAAATTATGATTTTTTTAAAAATCCAACTTTATCGAGATTTTGTGACTGAATTCGATTTGCAGCATGATTCTTATCACTGTTCCAAAATTCTAGCCCATTTGGTATTATAGATCCTGAGAAAACTGCTTCCAAAGTTCGAACCCAAGTCTTAAATGAGCATCCATAAAAATTAAGATTTTTTAAAAAATCCAATTTTATGGAGATTTTGTGACTGAATTCGATTTGCAGCAATATTCTTATCACTTTTCCAAAATTCTAGCCCATTAGGTACCATAGAGCCTGAGAAAACTGCTTCCAAAGTTCGAACCCAAGTCTTAAATGAGCGTCCATAAAAATTATGATTTTTTTAAAAATCCAACTTTATCGAGATTTTGTGACTGAATTCGATTTGCAGCATGATTCTTATCACTGTTCCAAAATTCTAGCCCATTAGGTACCATTGAGCCTGAGAAAACTGCTTCCAAAGTTCGAACCCATGTCTGAAATTAGCGTCCATAAAAATTATGATTTTTTTTTAAATCCAACTTTATATAGATTTTTGACTGAATTTGATTTGTACCACGATTCTTAACACTTTTCCAAAATTTCTGCCCAAATTTTATGGAGATTTTGTGACTGAATTCGATTCGCAGCATGATTCTTATCACTGTTCCAAAATTCTAGCCCATTTGGTATTATAGATCTTGAGAAAACTGCTTCCAAAGTTCGAACCCAAGTCTTAAATGAGCGTCCATAAAAATTATGATTTTTTAAAAAATCCAACATTATATAGATTTTGTGACTGAATTCGATTTGGAGCATGATTCTTATCATTGTTCCAAAATTCTAGCCCATTTGGTACCATAGAGCCTGAGAAAACTGCTTCCAAAGTTCGAACCCAAGTCTTAAATGAGCGTCCATAAAAATTATGATTTTTTAAATAATCCAAATTTGTGGAGATTTTGTGACTGAATTCGATTTGCAGCATGATTCTTATCACTGTTCCAAAATTCTAGCCCATTAGGTACCATAGAGCCTGAGAAAAGTGCTTCCAAAGTTCGAACCCAAGTCTGAAATTAGCGTCCATAAAAATTATGATTTTTTTTAAATCCAACTTTATATAGATTTTAAGACCGAATTTGATTTGTAACACGATTCTTACCACGTTTCCAAAATTTCAGCCCATTTGGTACCATAGAGCCTGAGAAAACTGCTTCCAAAGTTCGAACCCAAGTCTTAAATGAGCGTCCATAAAAATTATGATTTTTTTAAAAATCCAACTTTATCGAGATTTTGTGACTGAATTCGATTTGCAGCATGATTCTTATCACTGTTCCAAAATTCTATCCCATTAGGTACCATGGAGCCTGAGAAAACTGCTTCCAAAGTTCGAACCCAAGTCTGAAATAAGCGTCCATAAGAATCATGATTTTTCTAAAAATCAAACTTTATGGAGATTTTGTGACTGAATTCGATTCGCAGCATGATTCTTATCACTGTTCCAAAATTCTAGCCCATTTGGTATTATAGATCCTTGGAAAACTGCTTCCAAAGTTCGAACCCAAGTCTTAAATGAGCGTCCATAAAAATTAAGATTTTTTAAAAAATCCAACTATATGGAGATTTTGTGACTGAATTCGATTTGCAGCAATATTCTTATCACTGTTCCAAAATTCTAGCCCATTAGGTACCATAGAGCCTGAGAAAACTGCTTCCAAAGTTCGAACCCAAGTCTGAAATAAGCGTCCATAAGAATCATGATTTATCTAAAAATCAAACTTTATGGAGATTTTGTGACTGAATTCGATTCGCAGCATGATTCTTATCACTGTTCCAAAATTCTAGCCCATTTGGTATTATAGATCCTGAGAAAACTGCTTCCAAAGTTCGAACCCAAGTCTTAAATGAGCGTCCATAAAAATTATGATTTTTTAAAAAATCCAACTTTATGGAGATTTTGTGACTGAATTCGATTTGCAGCAATATTCTTATCACTTTTCCAAAATTCTAGCCCATTAGGTACCATAGAGCCTGAGAAAACTGCTTCCAAAGTTCGAACCCAAGTCTGAAATGAAGGTCCATAAAAATAAATTTTTTTAATAATCCAACTTTATGGAGATTTTGTGACCGAATTTGATTTGTAACACGATTCTTACCACGTTTCCAAAATTTCAGCCCATTTGGTACCATAGAGCTTGAGAAAACTGCTTCCAAAGTTCGAACCCAAGTCTGAAATAAGCGTCCATAAGAATCATGATTTTTCTAAAAATCAAACTTTATGGAGATTTTGTGACTGAATTCGATTCGCAGCATGATTCTTATCACTGTTCCAAAATTCTAGCCCATTTGGTATTATAGATCCTTGGAAAACTGCTTCCAAAGTTCGAACCCAAGTCTTAAATGAGCGTCCATAAAAATTAAGATTTTTTAAAAAATCCAACTTTATGGAGATTTTGTGACTGAATTCGATTTGGAGCATGATTCTTATCATTGTTCCAAAATTCTAGCCCATTAGGTACCATAGAGCCTGAGAAAACTGCTTCCAAAGTTCGAACCCAAGTCTGAAATGAAGGTCCATAAAAATAAATTTTTTAAAAAATCCAACTTTATGGAGATTTTGTGACCGAATTTGATTTGTTACACGATTCTTACCACGTTTCCAAAATTTCAGCCCATTTGGTACCATAGAGCCTGAGAAAACTGCTTCCAAAGTTCGAACCCATGTCTTAAATGAGCGTCCATAAAAATTATGATTTTTTAAATAATCCAAATTTGTGGAGATTTTGTGACTGAATTCGATTTGCAGCATGATTCTTATCACTGTTCCAAAATTCTAGCCCATTTGGTATTATAGATCCTGAGAAAACTGCTTCCAAAGTTCGAACCCAAGTCTTAAATGAGCGTCCATAAAAATTATGATTTTTTTAAAAATCCAACTTTATCGAGATTTTGTGACTGAATTCGATTTGCAGCATGATTCTTATCACTGTTCCAAAATTCTAGCCCATTAGGTACCATAGAGCCTGAGAAAACTGCTTCCAAAGTTCGAACCCAAGTCTGAAATGAAGGTCCATAAAAATAAATTTTTTAAAAAATCCAACTTTATGGAGATTTTGTGACCGAATTTGATTTGTTACACGATTCTTACCACGTTTCCAAAATTTCAGCCCATTTGGTACCATAGAGCCTGAGAAAACTGCTTCCAAAGTTCGAACCCGAGTCTTAAATGAGCGTCCATAAAAATTATGATTTTTTAAATAATCCAAATTTGTGGAGATTTTGTGACTGAATTCGATTTGCAGCAATATTCTTATCACTGTTCCAAAATTCTAGCCCATTAGGTACCATAGAGCCTGAGAAAACTGCTTCCAAAGTTCGAACCCAAGTCTTAAATGAGCGTCCATAAAAATTAAGATTTTTTAAAAAATCCAACTTTATGGAGATTTTGTGACTGAATTCGATTTGCAGCAATATTCTTATCACTGTTCCAAAATTCTAGCCCATTAGGTACCATAGAGCCTGAGAAAACTGCTTCCAAAGTTCGAACCCAAGTCTTAAATGAGCGTCCATAAAAATTATGATTTTTTTAAAAATCCAACTTTATCGAGATTTTGTGACTGAATTCGATTTGCAGCATGATTCTTATCACTGTTCCAAAATTCTAGCCCATTAGGTACCATTGAGCCTGAGAAAACTGCTTCCAAAGTTCGAACCCATGTCTGAAATTAGCGTCCATAAAAATTATGATTTTTTTTTAAATCCAACTTTATTTAGATTTTTGACTGAATTTGATTTGTACCACGATTCTTACCACTTTTCCAAAATTTCAGCCCATTTGGTACCATAGATCCTGAGAAAACTGCTTCCAAAGTTCGAACCCAAGTCTTAAATGAGCGTCCATAAAAATTATGATTTTTTAAATAATCCAAATTTGTGGAGATTTTGTGACTGAATTCGATTTGCAGCATGATTCTTATCACTGTTCCAAAATTCTAGCCCATTAGGTACCATTGAGCCTGAGAAAACTGCTTCCAAAGTTCGAACCCATGTCTGAAATTAGCGTCCATAAAAATTATGATTTTTTTTTAAATCCAACTTTATATAGATTTTTGACTGAATTTGATTTGTACCACGATTCTTACCACTTTTCCAAAATTTCTGCCCAAATTTTATGGAGATTTTGTGACTGAATTCGATTTGCAGCAATATTCTTATCACTGTTCCAAAATTCTAGCCCATTAGGTACCATAGAGCCTGAGAAAACTGCTTCCAAAGTTCGAACCCAAGTCTTAAATGAGCGTCCATAAAAATTATGATTTTTTTAAAAATCCAACTTTATCGAGATTTTGTGACTGAATTCGATTTGCAGCATGATTCTTATCACTGTTCCAAAATTCTAGCCCATTAGGTACCATTGAGCCTGAGAAAACTGCTTCCAAAGTTCGAACCCATGTCTGAAATTAGCGTCCATAAAAATTATGATTTTTTTTTAAATCCAAATTTATTTAGATTTTTGACTGAATTTGATTTGTACCACGATTCTTACCACTTTTCCAAAATTTCAGCCCATTTGGTACCATAGATCCTGAGAAAACTGCTTCCAAAGTTCGAACCCAAGTCTTAAATGAGCGTCCATAAAAATTATGATTTTTTAAATAATCCAAATTTGTGGAGATTTTGTGACTGAATTCGATTTGCAGCATGATTCTTATCACTGTTCCAAAATTCTAGCCCATTAGGTACCATTGAGCCTGAGAAAACTGCTTCCAAAGTTCGAACCCATGTCTGAAATTAGCGTCCATAAAAATTATGATTTTTTTTTAAATCCAACTTTATATAGATTTTTGACTGAATTTGATTTGTACCACGATTCTTACCACTTTTCCAAAATTTCTGCCCAAATTTTATGGAGATTTTGTGACTGAATTCGATTCGCAGCATGATTCTTATCACTGTTCCAAAATTCTAGCCCATTTGGTATTATAGATCTTGAGAAAAATGCTTCCAAAGTTCGAACCCAAGTCTTAAATGAGCGTCCATAAAAATTATGATTTTTTAAAATTCCAACTTTATATAGATTTTGTGACTGAATTCGATTTGCAGCATGATTCTTATCACTGTTCCAAAATTCTAGCCAATTTGGTATTATAGATCCTGAGAAAACTGCTTCCAAAGTTCGAACCCAAGTCTTAAATGAGCGTCCATAAAAATTATGATTTTTTATAAAATCCAACTTTATATAGATTTTGTGACTGAATTCGATTTGGAGCACGATTCTTATCACTGTTCCAAAATTCTAGCCCATTAGGTACCATTGAGCCTGAGAAAACTGCTTCCAAAGTTCGAACCCATGTCTGAAATTAGCGTCCATAAAAATTATGATTTTTTTTTAAATCCAACTTTATTAAGATTTTTGACTGAATTTGATTTGTACCACGATTCTTACCACTTTTCCAAAATTTCAGCCCATTTGGTACCATAGAGCCTGAGAAAACTGCTTCCAAAGTTCGAACCCAAGTCTTAAATGAGCGTCCATAAAAATTATGATTTTTTAAAAAATCCAACTTTATATAGATTTTGTGACTGAATTCGATTTGGAGCATGATTCTTATCATTGTTCCAAAATTCTAGCCCATTAGGTACCATTGAGCCTGAGAAAACTGCTTCCAAAGTTCGAACCCAAGTCTGAAATGAAGGTCCATAAAAATAAATTTTTTAAAAAATCCAACTTTATGGAGATTTTGTGACCGAATTTGATTTGTTACACGATTCTTACCACGTTTCCAAAATTTCAGCCCATTTGGTACCATAGAGCCTGAGAAAACTGCTTCCAAAGTTCGAACCCAAGTCTTAAATGAGCGTCCATAAAAATTATGATTTTTTAAATAATCCAAATTTGTGGAGATTTTGTGACTGAATTCGATTCGCAGCATGATTCTTATCACTGTTCCAAAATTCTAGCCCATTTGGTATTATAGATCTTGAGAAAAATGCTTCCAAAGTTCGAACCCAAGTCTTAAATGAGCGTCCATAAAAATTATGATTTTTTAAAATTCCAACTTTATATAGATTTTGTGACTGAATTCGATTTGCAGCATGATTCTTATCACTGTTCCAAAATTCTAGCCAATTTGGTATTATAGATCCTGAGAAAACTGCTTCCAAAGTTCGAACCCAAGTCTTAAATGAGCGTCCATAAAAATTATGATTTTTTATAAAATCCAACTTTATATAGATTTTGTGACTGAATTCGATTTGGAGCACGATTCTTATCACTGTTCCAAAATTCTAGCCCATTAGGTACCATTGAGCCTGAGAAAACTGCTTCCAAAGTTCGAACCCATGTCTGAAATTAGCGTCCATAAAAATTATGATTTTTTTTTAAATCCAACTTTATTAAGATTTTTGACTGAATTTGATTTGTACCACGATTCTTACCACTTTTCCAAAATTTCAGCCCATTTGGTACCATAGAGCCTGAGAAAACTGCTTCCAAAGTTCGAACCCAAGTCTTAAATGAGCGTCCATAAAAATTATGATTTTTTAAAAAATCCAACTTTATATAGATTTTGTGACTGAATTCGATTTGGAGCATGATTCTTATCATTGTTCCAAAATTCTAGCCCATTAGGTACCATTGAGCCTGAGAAAACTGCTTCCAAAGTTCGAACCCAAGTCTGAAATGAAGGTCCATAAAAATAAATTTTTTAAAAAATCCAACTTTATGGAGATTTTGTGACCGAATTTGATTTGTTACACGATTCTTACCACGTTTCCAAAATTTCAGCCCATTTGGTACCATAGAGCCTGAGAAAACTGCTTCCAAAGTTCGAACCCAAGTCTTAAATGAGCGTCCATAAAAATTATGATTTTTTAAATAATCCAAATTTGTGGAGATTTTGTGACTGAATTCGATTTGCAGCATGATTCTTATCACTGTTCCAAAATTCTAGCCCATTTGGTATTATAGATCCTGAGAAAACTGCTTCCAAAGTTCGAACCCAAGTCTTAAATGAGCGTCCATAAAAATTAAGATTTTTTAAAAAATCCAATTTTATGGAGATTTTGTGACTGAATTCGATTTGCACCAATATTCTTATCACTTTTCCAAAATTCTAGCCCATTAGGTACCATAGAGCCTGAGAAAACTGCTTCCAAAGTTCGAACCCAAGTTTGAAATTAGCGTCCATAAAAATTATGATTTTTTTTAAATCCAACTTTATATAGATTTTAAGACCGAATTTGATTTGTAACACGATTCTTACCACGTTTCCAAAATATCAGCCCATTTGGTACCATAGAGCCTGAGAAAACTGCTTCCAAAGTTCGAACCCAAGTCTTAAATGAGCGTCCATAAAAATTATGATTTTTTTAAAAATCCAACTTTATCGAGATTTTGTGACTGAATTCGATTTGCAGCATGATTCTTATCACTGTTCCAAAATTCTAGCCCATTAGGTACCATTGAGCCTGAGAAAACTGCTTCCAAAGTTCGAACCCATGTCTGAAATTAGCGTCCATAAAAATTATGATTTTTTTTTAAATCCAACTTTATATAGATTTTTGACTGAATTTGATTTGTACCACGATTCTTAACACTTTTCCAAAATTTCTGCCCAAATTTTATGGAGATTTTGTGACTGAATTCGATTCGCAGCATGATTCTTATCACTGTTCCAAAATTCTAGCCCATTTGGTATTATAGATCTTGAGAAAACTGCTTCCAAAGTTCGAACCCAAGTCTTAAATGAGCGTCCATAAAAATTATGATTTTTTAAAAAATCCAACTTTATATAGATTTTGTGACTGAATTCGATTTGGAGCATGATTCTTATCATTGTTCCAAAATTCTAGCCCATTAGGTACCATTGAGCCTGAGAAAACTGCTTCCAAAGTTCGAACCCAAGTCTGAAATGAAGGTCCATAAAAATAAATTTTTTAAAAAATCCAACTTTATGGAGATTTTGTGACCGAATTTGATTTGTAACACGATTCTTACCGCGTTTCCAAAATTTCAGCCCATTTGGTACCATAGAGCCTGAGAAAACTGCTTCCAAAGTTCGAACCCAAGTCTTAAATGAGCGTCCATAAAAATTATGATTTTTTAAATAATCCAAATTTGTGGAGATTTTAAGACCGAATTTGATTTGTAACACGATTCTTACCACGTTTCCAAAATTTCAGCCCATTTGGTACCATAGAGCCTGAGAAAACTGCTTCCAAAGTTCGAACCCAAGTCTTAAATGAGCGTCCATAAAAATTATGATTTTTTTAAAAATCCAACTTTATCGAGATTTTGTGACTGAATTCGATTTGCAGCATGATTCTTATCACTGTTCCAAAATTCTAGCCCATTAGGTACCATGGAGCCTGAGAAAACTGCTTCCAAAGTTCGAACCCAAGTCTGAAATAAGCGTCCATAAGAATCATGATTTTTCTAAAAATCAAACTTTATGGAGATTTTGTGACTGAATTAGATTCGCAGCATGATTCTTATCACTGTTCCAAAATTCTAGCCCATTTGGTATTATAGATCCTTGGAAAACTGCTTCCAAAGTTCGAACCCAAGTCTTAAATGAGCGTCCATAAAAATTAAGATTTTTTAAAAAATCCAACTATATGGAGATTTTGTGACTGAATTCGATTTGCAGCAATATTCTTATCACTGTTCCAAAATTCTAGCCCATTAGGTACCATAGAGCCTGAGAAAACTGCTTCCAAAGTTCGAACCCAAGTCTGAAATAAGCGTCCATAAAAATTATGATTTTTTTAAAAATCCAACTTTATATAGATTTTGTGACTGAATTCGATTTGGAGCATGATTCTTATCATTGTACCATAGAGCCTGAGAAAACTGCTTCCAAAGTTCGAACCCAAGTCTTAAATGAGCGTCCATAAAAATTGTGATTTTTTTAAAAATCCAACTTTATCGAGATTTTGTGACTGAATTCGATTTGCAGCATGATTCTTATCACTGTTCCAAAATTTTTTTAAATCCAACTTTATATAGATTTTGTGACCGAATTTGATTTGTAACACGATTCTTACCACGTTTCCAAAATTTCAGCCCATTTGGTACCATAGAGCCTGAGAAAACTGCTTCCAAAGTTCGAACCCAAGTCTTAAATGAGCGTCCATAAAAATTATGATTTTTTTAAAAATCCAACTTTATCGAGATTTTGTGACTGAATTCGATTTGCAGCATGATTCTTATCACTGTTCCAAAATTCTAGCCCATTAGGTACCATAGAGCCTGAGAAAACTGCTTCCAAAGTTCGAACCCAAGTCTGAAATAAGCGTCCATAAGAATCATGATTTTTCTAAAAATCAAACTTTATGGAGATTTTGTGACTGAATTCGATTCGCAGCATGATTCTTATCACTGTTCCAAAATTCTAGCCAATTTGGTATTATAGATCCTGAGAAAACTGCTTCCAAAGTTCGAACCCAAGTCTTAAATGAGCGTCCATAAAAATTATGATTTTTTATAAAATCCAACTTTATATAGATTTTTGACTGAATTTGATTTGTACCACGATTCTTACCACTTTTCCAAAATTTCAGCCCATTTGGTACCATAGAGCCTGAGAAAACTGCTTCCAAAGTTCAACCCCAAGTCTTAAATGAGCGTTCATAAAAATTATGATTTTTTTTTAAAATCCAACTTTATATAGATTTTCTGACCGAATTTGATTTGTAACACGATTCTTACCACGTTTCCAAAATTTCAGCCCATTTGGTACCATAGAGCCTGAGAAAACTGCTTCCAAAGTTCGAACCCAAGTCTGAAATAAGCGTCCATAAGAATCATGATTTTTTTTTTAAATCAAACTTTATATAGATTTTAAGACTGAATTTGATTTGTAACACGATTCTTACCACGTTTCCAAAATTTCAGCCCATTTGGTACCATAGAGCCTGAGAAAACTGCTTCCAAAGTTCGAACCCAAGTCTTAAATGAGCGTCCATAAAAATTATGATTTTTTTAAAAATCCAACTTTATCGAGATTTTGTGACTGAATTCGATTTGCAGCATGATTCTTATCACTGTTCCGAAATTCTAGCCCATTAGGTACCATTGAGCCTGAGAAAACTGCTTCCAAAGTTCGAACCCATGTCTGAAATTAGCGTCCATAAAAATTATGATTTTTTTTTAAATCCAACTTTATATAGATTTTTGACTGAATTTGATTTGTACCACGATTCTTACCACTTTTCCAAAATTTCTGCCCAAATTTTATGGAGATTTTGTGACTGAATTCGAATCGCAGCATGATTCTTATCACTGTTCCAAAATTCTAGCCCATTTGGTATTATAGATCTTGAGAAAACTGCTTCCAAAGTTCGAACCCAAGTCTTAAATGAGCGTCCATAAAAATTATGATTTTTTAAAAAATCCAACTTTATATAGATTTTGTGACTGAATTCGATTTGGAGCATGATTCTTATCATTGTTCCAAAATTCTAGCCCATTAGGTACCATTGAGCCTGAGAAAACTGCTTCCAAAGTTCGAACCCAAGTCTGAAATGAAGGTCCATAAAAATAAATTTTTTTAAAAATCCAACTTTATGGAGATTTTGTGACCGAATTTGATTTGTAACACGATTCTTACCACGTTTCCAAAATTTCAGCCCATTTGGTACCATAGAGCCTGAGAAAACTGCTTCCAAAGTTCGAACCCAAGTCTTAAATGAGCGTCCATAAAAATTATGATTTTTTAAATAATCCAAATTTGTGGAGATTTTGTGACTGAATTCGATTTGCAGCATGATTCTTATCACTGTTCCAAAATTCTAGCCCATTAGGTACCATAGAGCCTGAGAAAAGTGCTTCCAAAGTTCGAACCCAAGTCTGAAATTAGCGTCCATAAAAATTATAATTTTTTTTAAATCCAACTTTATATAGATTTTAAGAACGAATTTGATTTGTAACACGATTCTTACCACGTTTCCAAAATTTCAGCCCATTTGGTACCATAGAGCCTGAGAAAACTGCTTCCAAAGTTCGAACCCAAGTCTTAAATGAGCGTCCATAAAAATTATGATTTTTTTAAAAATCCAACTTTATCGAGATTTTGTGACTGAATTCGATTTGCAGCATGATTCTTATCACTGTTCCAAAATTCTAGCCCATTAGGTACCATAGAGCCTGAGAAAACTGCTTCCAAAGTTCGAACCCAAGTCTGAAATAAGCGTACATAAGAATCATGATTTTTCTAAAAATCAAACTTTATGGAGATTTTGTGACTGAATTCGATTCGCAGCATGATTCTTATCACTGTTCCAAAATTCTAGCCCATTTGGTATTATAGATCCTTGGAAAACTGCTTCCAAAGTTCAAACCCAAGTCTTAAATGAGCGTCCATAAAAATTAAGATTTTTTAAAAAATCCAACTTTATGGAGATTTTGTGACTGAATTCGATTTGCAGCAATATTCTTATCACTGTTCCAAAATTCTAGCCCATTAGGTACCATAGAGCCTGAGAAAACTGCTTCCAAAGTTCGAACCCAAGTCTGAAATAAGCGTCCATAAGAATCATGATTTTTCTAAAAATCAAAATTTATGGAGATTTTGTGACTGAATTCGATTCGCAGCATGATTCTTATCACTGTTCCAAAATTCTAGCCAATTTGGTATTATAGATCCTGAGAAAACTGCTTCCAAAGTTCGAACCCAAGTCTTAAATGAGCGTCCATAAAAATTATGATTTTTTATAAAATCCAACTTTATATAGATTTTGTGACTGAATTCGATTTGGAGCACGATTCTTATCACTGTTCCAAAATTCTAGCCCATTAGGTACCATTGAGCCTGAGAAAACTGCTTCCAAAGTTCGAACCCATGTCTGAAATTAGCGTCCATAAAAATTATGATTTTTTTTTAAATCCAACTTTATTAAGATTTTTGACTGAATTTGATTTGTACCACGATTCTTACCACTTTTCCAAAATTTCAGCCCATTTGGTACCATAGAGCCTGAGAAAACTGCTTCCAAAGTTCGAACCCAAGTCTTAAATGAGCGTCCATAAAAATTATGATTTTTTAAAAAATCCAACTTTATATAGATTTTGTGACTGAATTCGATTTGGAGCATGATTCTTATCATTGTTCCAAAATTCTAGCCCATTAGGTACCATTGAGCCTGAGAAAACTGCTTCCAATGTTCGAACCCAAGTCTGAAATGAAGGTCCATAAAAATAAATTTTTTAAAAAATCCAACTTTATGGAGATTTTGTGACCGAATTTGATTTGTTACACGATTCTTACCACGTTTCCAAAATTTCAGCCCATTTGGTACCATAGAGCCTGAGAAAACTGCTTCCAAAGTTCGAACCCAAGTCTTAAATGAGCGTCCATAAAATTTATGATTTTTTAAATAATCCAAATTTGTGGAGATTTTGTGACTGAATTTGATTTGCAGCATGATTCTTATCACTGTTCCAAAATTCTAGCCCATTTTGTATTATAGATCCTGAGAAAACTGCTTCCAAAGTTCGAACCCAAGTCTTAAATGAGCGTCCATAAAAATTAAGATTTTTTAAAAAATCCAATTTTATGGAGATTTTGTGACTGAATTCGATTTGCAGCAATATTCTTATCACTTTTCCAAAATTCTAGCCCATTAGGTACCATAGAGCCTGAGAAAACTGCTTCCAAAGTTCGAACCCAAGTCTGAAATTAGCGTCCATAAAAATTATGATTTTTTTTAAATCCAACTTTATATAGATTTTAAGACCGAATTTGATTTGTAACACGATTCTTACCACGTTTCCAAAATATCAGCCCATTTGGTACCATAGAGCCTGAGAAAACTGCTTCCAAAGTTCGAACCCAAGTCTTAAATAAGCGTCCATAAAAATTATGATTTTTTTAAAAATCCAACTTTATCGAGATTTTGTGACTGAATTCGATTTGCAGCATGATTCTTATCACTGTTCCAAAATTCTAGCCCATTAGGTACCATTGAGCCTGAGAAAACTGCTTCCAAAGTTCGAACCTATGTCTGAAATTAGCGTCCATAAAAATTATGATTTTTTTTTAAATCCAACTTTATATAGATTTTTGACTGAATTTGATTTGTACCACGATTCTTACCACTTTTCCAAAATTTCTGCCCAAATTTTATGGAGATTTTGTGACTGAATTCGAATCGCAGCATGATTCTTATCACTGTTCCAAAATTCTAGCCCATTTGGTATTATAGATCTTGAGAAAACTGCTTCCAAAGTTCGAACCCAAGTCTTAAATGAGCGTCCATAAAAATTATGATTTTTTAAAAAATCCAACTTTATATAGATTTTGTGACTGAATTCGATTTGGAGCATGATTCTTATCATTGTTCCAAAATTCTAGCCCATTAGGTACCATTGAGCCTGAGAAAACTGCTTCCAAAGTTCGAACCCAAGTCTGAAATGAAGGTCCATAAAAATAAATTTTTTTAAAAATCCAACTTTATGGAGATTTTGTGACCGAATTTGATTTGTAACACGATTCTTACCACGTTTCCAAAATTTCAGCCCATTTGGTACCATAGAGCCTGAGAAAACTGCTTCCAAAGTTCGAACCCAAGTCTTAAATGAGCGTCCATAAAAATTATGATTTTTTAAATAATCCAAATTTGTGGAGATTTTGTGACTGAATTCGATTTGCAGCATGATTCTTATCACTGTTCCAAAATTCTAGCCCATTAGGTACCATAGAGCCTGAGAAAAGTGCTTCCAAAGTTCGAACCCAAGTCTGAAATTAGCGTCCATAAAAATTATGATTTTTTTTAAATCCAACTTTATATAGATTTTAAGAACGAATTTGATTTGTAACACGATTCTTACCACGTTTCCAAAATTTCAGCCCATTTGGTACCATAGAGCCTGAGAAAACTGCTTCCAAAGTTCGAACCCAAGTCTTAAATGAGCGTCCATAAAAATTATGATTTTTTTAAAAATCCAACTTTATCGAGATTTTGTGACTGAATTCGATTTGCAGCATGATTCTTATCACTGTTCCAAAATTCTAGCCCATTAGGTACCATAGAGCCTGAGAAAACTGCTTCCAAAGTTCGAACCCAAGTCTGAAATAAGCGTCCATAAGAATCATGATTTTTCTAAAAATCAAACTTTATGGAGATTTTGTGACTGAATTCGATTCGCAGCATGATTCTTATTAATGTTCCAAAATTCTAGCCAATTTGGTATTATAGATCCTGAGAAAACTGCTTCCAAAGTTCGAACCCAAGTCTTAAATGAGCGTCCATAAAAATTATGATTTTTTATAAAATCCAACTTTATATAGATTTTTGACTGAATTTGATTTGTACCACGATTCTTACCACTTTTCCAAAATTTCAGCCCATTTGGTACCATAGAGCCTGAGAAAACTGCTTCCAAAGTTCAACCCCAAGTCTTAAATGAGCGTTCATAAAAATTATGATTTTTTTTTTAAATCCAACTTTATATAGATTTTAAGACCGAATTTGATTTGTAACACGATTCTTACCACGTTTCCAAAATTTCAGCCCATTTGGTACCATAGAGCCTGAGAAAACTGCTTCCAAAGTTCGAACCCAAGTCTTAAATGAGCGTCCATAAAAATTAAGATTTTTTAAAAAATCCAACTTTATGGAGATTTTGTGACTGAATTCGATTTGCAGCAATATTCTTATCACTGTTCCAAAATTCTAGCCCATTAGGTACCATAGAGCCTGAGAAAACTGCTTCCAAAGTTCGAACCCAAGTCTGAAATTAGCGTCCATAAAAATTATGATTTTTTTTAAATCCAACTTTATATAGATTTTAAGACCGAATTTGATTTGTAACACGATTCTTACCACGTTTCCAAAATTTCAGCCCATTTGGTACCATAGAGCCTGAGAAAACTGCTTCCAAAGTTCGAACCCAAGTCTTAAATGAGCGTCCATAAAAATTATGATTTTTTTTAAAATCCAACTTTATCGAGATTTTGTGACTGAATTCGATTTGCAGCATGATTCTTATCACTGTTCCAAAATTCTAGCCCATGAGTTACCATTGAGCCTGAGAAAACTGCTTCCAAAGTTCGAACCCATGTCTGAAATTAGCGTCCATAAAAATTATGATTTTTTTTTAAATCCAACTTTATATAGATTTTTGACTGAATTTGATTTGTACCACGATTCTTACCACTTTTCCAAAATTTCTGCCCAAATTTTATGGAGATTTTGTGACTGAATTCGATTCGCAGCATGATTCTTATCACTGTTCCAAAATTCTAGCCCATTTGGTATTATAGATCTTGAGAAAACTGCTTCCAAAGTTCGAACCCAAGTCTTAAATGAGCGTCCATAAAAATTATGATTTTTTAAAAAATCCAACTTTATATAGATTTTGTGACTGAATTCGATTTGGAGCATGATTCTTATCATTGTTCCAAAATTCTAGCCCATTAGGTACCATTGAGCCTGAGAAAACTGCTTCCAAAGTTCGAACCCAAGTCTGAAATGAAGGTCCATAAAAATAAATTTTTTAAAAAATCCAACTTTATGGAGATTTTGTGACCGAATTTGATTTGTAACACGATTCTTACCACGTTTCCAAAATTTCAGCCCATTTGGTACCATAGAGCCTGAGAAAACTGCTTCCAAAGTTCGAACCCAAGTCTTAAATGAGCGTCCATAAAAATTATGATTTTTTTAAAAATCCAACTTAATCGAGATTTTGTGACTGAATTCGATTTGCAGCATGATTCTTATCACTGTTCCAAAATTCTAGCCCATGAGTTACCATTGAGCCTGAGAAAACTGCTTCCAAAGTTCGAACCCATGTCTGAAATTAGCGTCCATAAAAATTATGATTTTTTTTTAAATCCAACTTTATATAGATTTTTGACTGAATTTGATTTGTACCACGATTCTTACCACTTTTCCAAAATTTCTGCCCAAATTTTATGGAGATTTTGTGACCGAATTTGATTTGTAACACGATTCTTACCACGTTTCCAAAATTTCAGCCCATTTGGTACCATAGAGTCTGAGAAAACTGCTTCCAAAGTTCGAACCCAAGTCTTAAATGAGCGTCCATAAAAATTATGATTTTTTTAAAAATCCAACTTTATCGAGATTTTGTGACTGAATTCGATTTGCAGCATGATTCTTATCACTGTTCCAAAATTCTAGCCCATTAAGTACCATACAGCCTGAGAAAACTGCTTCCAAAGTTCGAACCCAAGTCTGAAATAAGCGTCCATAAGAATCATGATTTTTCTAAAAATCAAACTTTATGGAGATTTTGTGACTGAATTCGATTCGCAGCATGATTCTTATCACTGTTCCAAAATTCTAGCCAATTTGGTATTATAGATCCTGAAAAAACTGCTTCCAAAGTTCGAACCCAAGTCTTAAATGAGCGTCCATAAAAATTATGATTTTTTATAAAATCCAACTTTATATAGATTTTTGACTGAATTTGATTTGTACCACGATTCTTACCACTTTTCCAAAATTTCAGCCCATTTGGTACCATAGAGCCTGAGAAAACTGCTTCCAAAGTTCAACCCCAAGTCTTAAATGAGCGTTCATAAAAATTATGATTTTTTTTTTAAATCCAACTTTATATAGATTTTCTGACCGAATTTGATTTGTAACACGATTCTTACCACGTTTCCAAAATTTCAGCCCATTTGGTACCATAGAGCCTGAGAAAACTGCTTCCAAAGTTCGAACCCAAGTCTGAAATAAGCGTCCATAAGAATCATGATTTTTTTTTTAAATCCAACTTTATATAGATTTTAAGACCGAATTTGATTTGTAACACGATTCTTACCACGTTTCCAAAATTTCAGCCCATTTGGTACCATAGAGCCTGAGAAAACTGCTTCCAAAGTTCGAACCCAAGTCTTAAATGAGCGTCCATAAAAATTATGATTTTTTTAAAAATCCAACTTTATCGAGATTTTGTGACTGAATTCGATTTGCAGCATGATTCTTATCACTGTTCCAAAATTCTAGCCCATTAGGTACCATTGAGCCTGAGAAAACTGCTTCCAAAGTTCGAACCCATGTCTGAAATTAGCGTCCATAAAAATTATGATTTTTTTTTAAATCCAACCTTATATAGATTTTTGACTGAATTTGATTTGTACCACGATTCTTACCACTTTTCCAAAATTTCTGCCCAAAGTTTATGGAGATTTTGTGACTGAATTCGAATCACAGCATGATTCTTATCACTGTTCCAAAATTCTAGCCCATTTGGTATTATAGATCTTGAGAAAACTGCTTCCAAAGTTCGAACCCAAGTCTTAAATGAGCGTCCATAAAAATTATGATTTTTTAAAAAATCCAACTTTATATAGATTTTGTGACTGAATTCGATTTGGAGCATGATTCTTATCATTGTTCCAAAATTCTAGCCCATTAGGTACCATTGAGCCTGAGAAAACTGCTTCCAAAGTTCGAACCCAAGTCTGAAATGAAGGTCCATAAAAATAAATTTTTTAAAAAATCCAACTTTATGGAGATTTTGTGACCGAATTTGATTTGTAACACGATTCTTACCACGTTTCCAAAATTTCAGCCCATTTGGTACCATAGAGCCTGAGAAAACTGCTTCCAAAGTTCGAACCCAAGTCTTAAATGAGCGTCCATAAAAATTATGATTTTTTAAATAATCCAAATTTGTGGAGATTTTGTGACTGAATTCGATTTGCAGCATGATTCTTATCACTGTTCCAAAATTCTAGCCCATTAGGTACCATAGAGCCTGAGAAAAGTGCTTCCAAAGTTCGAACCCAAGTCTGAAATTAGCGTCCATAAAAATAATGATTTTTTTTAAATCCAACTTTATATAGATTTTAAGACCGAATTTGATTTGTAACACGATTCTTACCACGTTTCCAAAATTTCAGCCCATTTGGTACCATAGAGCCTGAGAAAACTGCTTCCAAAGTTCGAACCCAAGTCTTAAATGAGCGTCCATAAAAATTATGATTTTTTTAAAAATCCAACTTTATCGAGATTTTGTGACTGAATTCGATTTGCAGCATGATTCTTATCACTGTTCCAAAATTCTAGCCCATTAGGTACCATAGAGCCTGAGAAAACTGCTTCCAAAGTTCGAACCCAAGTCTTAAATGAGCGTCCATAAAAATTATGATTTTTTATAAAATCCAACTTTATATAGATTTTTGACTGAATTTGATTTGTACCACGATTCTTACCACTTTTCCAAAATTTCAGCCCATTTGGTACCATAGAGCCTGAGAAAACTGCTTCCAAAGTTCAACCCCAAGTGTTAAATGAGCGTTCATAAAAATTATGATTTTTTTTTTAAATCCAACTTTATATAGATTTTAAGACCGAATTTGATTTGTAACACGATTCTTACCACGTTTCCAAAATTTCAGCCCATTTGGTACCATAGAGCCTGAGAAAACTGCTTCCAAAGTTCGAACCCAAGTCTTAAATGAGCGTCCATAAAAATTATGATTTTTTTAAAAATCCAACTTTATCGAGATTTTGTGACTGAATTCGATTTGGAGCATGATTCTTATCATTGTTCCAAAATTCTAGCCCATTAGGTACCATTGAGCCTGAGAAAACTGCTTCCAAAGTTCGAACCCAAGTCTGAAATGAAGGTCCATAAAAATAAATTTTTTAAAAAATCCAACTTTATGGAGATTTTTGACTGAATTTGATTTGTACCACGATTCTTACCACTTTTCCAAAATTTCAGCCCATTTGGTACCATAGAGCCTGAGAAAACTGCTTCCAAAGTTCAACCCCAAGTCTTAAATGAGCGTTCATAAAAATTATGATTTTTTTTTAAAATCCAACTTTATATAGATTTTCTGACCGAATTTGATTTGTTACACGATTCTTACCACGTTTCCAAAATTTCAGCCCATTTGGTACCATAGAGCCTGAGAAAACTGCTTCCAAAGTTCGAACCCAAGTCTTAAATGAGCGTCCATAAAAATTATGATTTTTTAAATAATCCAAATTTGTGGAGATTTTGTGACTGAATTCGATTTGCAGCATGATTCTTATCACTGTTCCAAAATTCTAGCCCATTAGGTACCATAGAGCCTGAGAAAAGTGCTTCCAAAGTTCGAACCCAAGTCTGAAATTAGCGTCCATAAAAATTATGATTTTTTTTAAATCCAACTTTATATAGATTTTAAGACCGAATTTGATTTGTAACACGATTCTTACCACGTTTCCAAAATTTCAGCCCATTTGGTACCATAGAGCCTGAGAAAACTGCTTCCAAAGTTCGAACCCAAGTCTTAAATGAGCGTCCATAAAAATTATGATTTTTTTAAAAATCCAACTTTATCGAGATTTTGTGACTGAATTCGATTTGCAGCATGATTCTTATCACTGTTCCAAAATTCTAGCCCATTAGGTACCATAGAGCCTGAGAAAACTGCTTCCAAAGTTCGAATCCAAGTCTGAAATAAGCGTCCATAAGAATCATGACTTTTCTAAAAATCAAACTTTATGGAGATTTTGTGACTGAATTCGATTCGCAGCATGATTCTTATCACTGTTCCAAAATTCTAGCCAATTTGGTATTATAGATCCTGAGAAAACTGCTTCCAAAGTTCGAACCCAAGTCTTAAATGAGCGTCCATAAAAATTATGATTTTTTATAAAATCCAACTTTATATAGATTTTTGACTGAATTTGATTTGTACCACGATTCTTACCACTTTTCCAAAATTTCAGCCCATTTGGTACCATAGAGCCTGAGAAAACTGCTTCCAAAGTTCGAACCCAAGTCTGAAATAAGCGTCCATAAGAATCATGATTTTTTTTTTAAATCCAATTTTATATAGATTTTCTGACCGAATTTGATTTGTAACACGATTCTTACCACGTTTCCAAAATTTCAGCCCATTTGGTACCATAGAGCCTGAGAAAACTGCTTCCAAAGTTCGAACCCAAGTCTTAAATGAGCGTTCATAAAAATTATGATTTTTTAAAAAATCCAACTTTATATAGAGTTTGTGACTGAATTCGATTTGGAGCATGATTCTTATGACTGTTTAAAAATTCTAGCCCATTAGGTACCATAGAGCCTGAGAAAACTGCTTCCAAAGTTCGAACCCAAGTCTGAAATTAGCGTCCATAAAAATTATGATTTTTTTTAAATCCAACTTTATATAGATTTTGTGACCGAATTTGATTTGTAACACGATTCTTACCACGTTTCCAAAATTTCAGCCCATTTGGTACCATAGAGCCTGAGAAAACTGCTTCCAAAGTTAGAACCCAAGTCTGAAATAAGCGTCCATAAGAATCATGATTTATCTAAAAATCAAACTTTATGGAGATTTTGTGACTGAATTCGATTCGCAGCATGATTCTTATGACTGTTTAAAAATTCTAGCCCATTAGGTACCATAGAGCCTGAGAAAACTGCTTCCAAAGTTCGAACCCAAGTCTTAAATGAGCGTCCATAAAAATTAAGATTTTTTAAAAAATCCAACTTTATGGAGATTTTGTGACTGAATTCGATTTGCAGCAATATTCTTATCACTGTTCCAAAATTCTAGCCCATTTGGTATTATAGATCCTGAGAAAACTGCTTCCAAAGTTCGAACCCAAGTCTTAAATGAGCGTCCATAAAAATTATGATTTTTTATAAAATCCAACTTTATATAGATTTTGTGACTGAATTCGATTTGGAGCATGATTCTTATCACTGTTCCAAAATTCTAGCCCATTAGGTACCATTGAGCCTGAGAAAACTGCTTACAAAGTTCGAACCCATGTCTGAAATTAGAGTCCATAAAAATTATGATTTTTTTTTAAATCCAACTTTATATAGATTTTTGACTGAATTTGATTTGTACCACGATTCTTACCACTTTTCCAAAATTTCAGCCCATTTCGTACCATAGAGCCTGAGAAAACTGCTTCCAAAGTTCGAACCCAAGTCTTAAATGAGCGTTCATAAAAATTATGATTTTTTAAAAAATCCAACTTTATATAGAGTTTGTGACTGAATTCGATTTGGAGCATGATTCTTATGACTGTTTAAAAATTCTAGCCCATTAGGTACCATAGAGCCTGAGAAAACTGCTTCCAAAGTTCGAACCCAAGTCTGAAATTAGCGTCCATAAAAATTATGATTTTTTTTAAATCCAACTTTATATAGATTTTGTGACCGAATTTGATTTGTAACACGATTCTTACCACGTTTCCAAAATTTCAGCCCATGTGGTACCATAGAGCCTGAGAAAACTGCTTCCAAAGTTAGAACCCAAGTCTGAAATAAGCGTCCATAAGAATCATGATTTATCTAAAAATCAAACTTTATGGAGATTTTGTGACTGAATTCGATTCGCAGCATGATTCTTATGACTGTTTAAAAATTCTAGCCCATTAGGTACCATAGAGCCTGAGAAAACTGCTTCCAAAGTTCGAACCCAAGTCTTAAATGAGCGTCCATAAAAATTAAGATTTTTTAAAAAATCCAACTTTATGGAGATTTTGTGACTGAATTCGATTTGCAGCAATATTCTTATCACTGTTCCAAAATTCTAGCCCATTAGGTACCATAGAGCCTGAGAAAACTGCTTCCAAAGTTCAAACCCAATTCTGAAATTAGCGTCCATAAAAATTATGATTTTTTTTAAATCCAACTTTAAATAGATTTTAAGACCGAATTTGATTTGTAACACGATTCTTACCACGTTTCCAAAATTTCAGCCCATTTGGTACCATAGAGCCTGAGAAAACTGCTTCCAAAGTTCGCACCCAAGTCTTAAATGAGCGTCCATAAAAATTATGATTTTTTAAATAATCCAAATTTATGGAGATTTTGTGACTGAATTCGATTTGCAGCATGATTCTTATCACTGTTCCAAAATTCTAGCCCATTAGGTACCATAGAGCCTGAGAAAACTGCTTCCAAAGTTCGAACCCAAGTCTGAAATGAAGGTCCATAAAAATATTTTTTTTTAAAAATCCAACTTTATGGAGATTTTGTGACCGAATTGTATTTGTAACACGATTCTTACCACGTTTCCAAAATTTCAGCCCATTTGGTACCATAGAGCCTGAGAAAACTGCTTCCAAAGTTAGAACCCAAGTCTGAAATAAGCGTCCATAAGAATCATGATTTATCTAAAAATCAAACTTTATGGAGATTTTGTGACTGAATTCGATTCGCAGCATGATTCTTATGACTGTTTAAAAATTCTAGCCCATTAGGTACCATAGAGCCTGAGAAAACTGCTTCCAAAGTTCGAACCCAAGTCTTAAATGAGCGTCCATAAAAATTAAGATTTTTTAAAAAATCCAACTTTATGGAGATTTTGTGACTGAATTCGATTTGCAGCAATATTCTTATCACTGTTCCAAAATTCTAGCCCATTAGGTACCATAGAGCCTGAGAAAACTGCTTCCAAAGTTCAAACCCAAGTCTGAAATTAGCGTCCATAAAAATTATGATTTTTAAAAAAATCCAACTTTATGGAGATTTTGTGACTGAATTCGATTTGCAGCAATATTCTTATCACTGTTCCAAAATTCTAGCCCATTAGGTACCATAGAGCCTGAGAAAACTGCTTCCAAAGTTCGAACCCAAGTCTGAAATGAAGGTCCATAAAAATAATTTTTTTTAAAAATCCAACTTTATGGAGATTTTGTGACCGAATTTGATTTGTAACACGATTCTTACCACGTTTCCAAAATTTCAGCCCATTTGGTACCATAGAGCCTGAGAAAACTGCTTCCAAAGTTCGAACCCAAGTCTTAAATGAGCGTCCATAAAAATTATGATTTTTTTAAAAATCCAACTTTATCGAGATTTTGTGACTGAATTCGATTTGGAGCATGATTCTTATCATTGTTCCAAAATTCTAGCCCATTAGGTACCATTGAGCCTGAGAAAACTGCTTCCAAAGTTCGAACCCAAGTCTGAAATGAAGGTCCATAAAAATAAATTTTTTAAAAAATCCAACTTTATGGAGATTTTGTGACCGAATTTGATTTGTAACACGATTCTTACCACGTTTCCAAAATTTCAGCCCATTTGGTACCATAGAGCCTGAGAAAACTGCTTCCAAAGTTCGAACCCAAGTCTTAAATGAGCGTCCATAAAAATAATGATTTTTTAAATAATCCAAATTTGTGGAGATTTTGTGACTGAATTCGATTTGCAGCATGATTCTTATCACTGTTCCAAAATTCTAGCCCATTAGGTACCATAGAGCCTGAGAAAAGTGCTTCCAAAGTTCGAACCCAAGTCTGAAATTAGCGTCCATAAAAATTATGATTTTTTTTAAATCCAACTTTATATAGATTTTAAGACCGAATTTGATTTGTAACACGATTCTTACCACGTTTCCAAAATTTCAGCCCATTTGGTACCATAGAGCCTGAGAAAACTGCTTCCAAAGTTCGAACCCAAGTCTTAAATGAGCGTCCATAAAAATTATGATTTTTTTAAAAATCCAACTTTATCGAGATTTTGTGACTGAATTCGATTTGCAGCATGATTCTTATCACTGTTCCAAAATTCTAGCCCATTAGGTACCATAGAGCCTGAGAAAACTGCTTCCAAAGTTCGAACCCAAGTCTGAAATAAGCGTCCATAAGAATCATGATTTTTCTAAAAATCAAACTTTATGGAGATTTTGTGACTGAATTCGATTCGCAGCATGATTCTTATCACTGTTCCAAAATTCTAGCCAATTTGGTATTATAGATCCTGAGAAAACTGCTTCCAAAGTTCGAACCCAAGTCTTAAATGAGCGTCCATAAAAATTATGATTTTTTATAAAATCCAACTTTATATAGATTTTTGACCGAATTTGATTTGTAACACGATTCTTACCACGTTTCCAAAATTTCAGCCCATTTGGTACCATAGAGCCTGAGAAAACTGCTTCCAAAGTTCGAACCCAAGTCTGAAATAAGCGTCCATAAGAATCATGATTTTTTTTTTAAATCCAACTTTATATAGATTTTCTGACCGAATTTGATTTTTAACACGATTCTTACCACGTTTCCAAAATTACAGCCCATTTGGTACCATAGAGCCTGAGAAAACTGCTTCCAAAGTTCGAACCCAAGTCTTAAATGAGCGTTCATAAAAATTATGATTTTTTTAAAAATCCAACTTTATATAGAGTTTGTGACTGAATTCGATTTGGAGCATGATTCTTATGACTGTTTAAAAATTCTAGCCCATTAGGTACCATAGAGCCTGAGAAAACTGCTTCCAAAGTTCGAACCCAAGTCTGAAATTAGCGTCCATAAAAATTATGATTTTTTTTAAATCCAACTTTATATAGATTTTGTGACCGAATTTGATTTGTAACACGATTCTTACCACGTTTCCAAAATTTCAGCCCATTTGGTACCATAGAGCCTGAGAAAACTGCTTCCAAAGTTAAAACCCAAGTCTGAAATAAGCGTCCATAAGAATCATGATTTATCTAAAAATCAAACTTTATGGAGATTTTGTGACTGAATTCGATTCGCAGCATGATTCTTATGACTGTTTAAAAATTCTAGCCCATTAGGTACCATAGAGCCTGAGAAAACTGCTTCCAAAGTTCGAACCCAAGTCTTAAATGAGCGTCCATAAAAATTATGATTTTTTTAAAAATCCAACTTTATCGAGATTTTGTGACTGAATTCGATTTGGAGCATGATTCTTATCATTGTTCCAAAATTCTAGCCCATTAGGTACCATTGAGCCTGAGAAAACTGCTTCCAAAGTTCGAACCCAAGTCTGAAATGAAGGTCCATAAAAATAAATTTTTTAAAAAATCCAACTTTATGGAGATTTTGTGACCGAATTTGATTTGTAACACGATTCTTACCACGTTTCCAAAATTTCAGCCCATTTGGTACCATAGAGCCTGAGAAAACTGCTTCCAAAGTTCGAACCCAAGTCTTAAATGAGCGTCCATAAAAATAATGATTTTTTAAATAATCCAAATTTGTGGAGATTTTGTGACTGAATTCGATTTGCAGCATGATTCTTATCACTGTTCCAAAATTCTAGCCCATTAGGTACCATAGAGCCTGAGAAAAGTGCTTCCAAAGTTCGAACCCAAGTCTGAAATTAGCGTCCATAAAAATTATGATTTTTTTTAAATCCAACTTTATATAGATTTTAAGACCGAATTTGATTTGTAACACGATTCTTACCACGTTTCCAAAATTTCAGCCCATTTGGTACCATAGAGCCTGAGAAAACTGCTTCCAAAGTTCGAACCCAAGTCTTAAATGAGCGTCCATAAAAATTATGATTTTTTTAAAAATCCAACTTTATCGAGATTTTGTGACTGAATTCGATTTGCAGCATGATTCTTATCACTGTTCCAAAATTCTAGCCCATTAGGTACCATAGAGCCTGAGAAAACTGCTTCCAAAGTTCGAACCCAAGTCTGAAATAAGCGTCCATAAGAATCATGATTTTTCTAAAAATCAAACTTTATGGAGATTTTGTGACTGAATTCGATTCGCAGCATGATTCTTATCACTGTTCCAAAATTCTAGCCAATTTGGTATTATAGATCCTGAGAAAACTGCTTCCAAAGTTCGAACCCAAGTCTTAAATGAGCGTCCATAAAAATTATGATTTTTTATAAAATCCAACTTTATATAGATTTTTGACCGAATTTGATTTGTAACACGATTCTTACCACGTTTCCAAAATTTCAGCCCATTTGGTACCATAGAGCCTGAGAAAACTGCTTCCAAAGTTCGAACCCAAGTCTGAAATAAGCGTCCATAAGAATCATGATTTTTTTTTTAAATCCAACTTTATATAGATTTTCTGACCGAATTTGATTTGTAACACGATTCTTACCACGTTTCCAAAATTTCAGCCCATTTGGTACCATAGAGCCTGAGAAAACTGCTTCCAAAGTTCGAACCCAAGTCTTAAATGAGCGTTCATAAAAATTATGATTTTTTTAAAAATCCAACTTTATATAGAGTTTGTGACTGAATTCGATTTGGAGCATGATTCTTATGACTGTTTAAAAATTCTAGCCCATTAGGTACCATAGAGCCTGAGAAAACTGCTTCCAAAGTTCGAACCCAAGTCTGAAATTAGCGTCCATAAAAATTATGATTTTTTTTAAATCCAACTTTATATAGATTTTGTGACCGAATTTGATTTGTAACACGATTCTTACCACGTTTCCAAAATTTCAGCCCATTTGGTACCATAGAGCCTGAGAAAACTGCTTCCAAAGTTAGAACCCAAGTCTGAAATAAGCGTCCATAAGAATCATGATTTATCTAAAAATCAAACTTTATGGAGATTTTGTGACTGAATTCGATTCGCAGCATGATTCTTATGACTGTTTAAAAATTCTAGCCCATTAGGTACCATAGAGCCTGAGAAAACTGCTTCCAAAGTTCGAACCCAAGTCTTAAATGAGCGTCCATAAAAATTAAGATTTTTTAAAAAATCCAACTTTATGGAGATTTTGTGACTGAATTCGATTTGCAGCAATATTCTTATCACTGTTCCAAAATTCTAGCCCATTTGGTATTATAGATCCTGAGAAAACTGCTTCCAAAGTTCGAACCCAAGTCTTAAATGAGCGTCCATAAAAATTATGATTTTTTATAAAATCCAACTTTATATAGATTTTGTGACTGAATTCGATTTGGAGCATGATTCTTATCACTGTTCCAAAATTCTAGCCCATTAGGTACCATTGAGCCTGAGAAAACTGCTTACAAAGTTCGAACCCATGTCTGAAATTAGCGTCCATAAAAATTATGATTTTTTTTTAAATCCAACTTTATATAGATTTTTGACTGAATTTGATTTGTACCACGATTCTTACCACTTTTCCAAAATTTCAGCCCATTTCGTACCATAGAGCCTGAGAAAACTGCTTCCAAAGTTCGAACCCAAGTCTTAAATGAGCGTTCATAAAAATTATGATTTTTTAAAAAATCCAACTTTATATAGAGTTTGTGACTGAATTCGATTTGGAGCATGATTCTTATGACTGTTTAAAAATTCTAGCCCATTAGGTACCATAGAGCCTGAGAAAACTGCTTCCAAAGTTCGAACCCAAGTCTGAAATTAGCGTCCATAAAAATTATGATTTTTTTTAAATCCAACTTTATATAGATTTTGTGACCGAATTTGATTTGTAACACGATTCTTACCACGTTTCCAAAATTTCAGCCCATTTGGTACCATAGAGCCTGAGAAAACTGCTTCCAAAGTTAGAACCCAAGTCTGAAATAAGCGTCCATAAGAATCATGATTTATCTAAAAATCAAACTTTATGGAGATTTTGTGACTGAATTCGATTCGCAGCATGATTCTTATGACTGTTTAAAAATTCTAGCCCATTAGGTACCATAGAGCCTGAGAAAACTGCTTCCAAAGTTCGAACCCAAGTCTTAAATGAGCGTCCATAAAAATTAAGATTTTTTAAAAAATCCAACTTTATGGAGATTTTGTGACTGAATTCGATTTGCAGCAATATTTTTATCACTGTTCCAAAATTCTAGCCCATTAGGTACCATAGAGCCTGAGAAAACTGCTTCCAAAGTTCAAACCCAAGTCTGAAATTAGCGTCCATAAAAATTATGATTTTTTTTAAATCCAACTTTAAATAGATTTTAAGACCGAATTTGATTTGTAACACGATTCTTACCACGTTTCCAAAATTTCAGCCCATTTGGTACCATAGAGCCTGAGAAAACTGCTTCCAAAGTTCGCACCCAAGTCTTAAATGAGCGTCCATAAAAATTATGATTTTTTAAAAAATCAAACTTTATGGAGATTTTGTGACTGAATTCGATTTGCAGCAATATTCTTATCACTGTTCCAAAATTCTAGCCCATTAGGTACCATAGAGCCTGAGAAAACTGCTTCCAAAGTTCGAACCCAAGTCTGAAATGAAGGTCCATAAAAATAAATTTTTTTAAAAATCCAACTTTATGGAGATTTTGTGACCGAATTCGATTTGTAACACGATTCTTACCACGTTTCCAAAATTTCAGCCCATTTGGTACCATAGAGCCTGAGAAAACTGCTTCCAAAGTTCGAACCCAAGTCTTAAATGAGCGTCCATAAAAATTATGATTTTTTTTAAATCCAACTTTATCGAGATTTTGTGACTGAATTCGATTTGCAGCATGATTCTTATCACTGTTCCAAAATTCTAGCCCATTAGGTACCATAGAGCCTGAGAAAACTGCTTCCAAAGTTCGAACCCAAGTCTGAAATAAGCGTCCATAAGAATCATGATTTTTCTAAAAATCAAACTTTATGGAGATTTTGTGACTGAATTCGATTCGCAGCATGATTCTTATCACTGTTCCAAAATTCTAGCCCATTTGGTATTATAGATCCTGAGAAAACTGCTTCCAAAGTTCGAACCCAAGTCTTAAATGAGCGTCCATAAAAATTATGATTTTTAAAAAAATCCAACTTTATGGAGATTTTGTGACTGAATTCGATTTGCAGCAATATTCTTATCACTTTTCCAAAATTCTAGTCAATTAGGTACCATAGAGCCTGAGAAAACTGCTTCCAAAGTTCGAACCCAAGTCTGAAATTAGCGTCCATGAAAATTATGATTTTTTTAAAATCCAACTTTATATAGATTTTAAGACCGAATTTGATTTGTAACACGATTCTTACCACGTTTCCAAAATTTCAGTCCATTTGGTACCATAGAGCCTGAGAAAACTGCTTCCAAAGTTCGAACCCAAGTCTGAAATAAGCGTCCATAAGAATCATGATTTTTCTAAAAATCAAACTTTATGGAGATTTTGTGACTGAATTCGATTCGCAGCATGATTCTTATCACTGTTCCAAAATTCTAGCCCATTTGGTATTATAGATCCTGAGAAAACTGCTTCCAAAGTTCGAACCCAAGTCTTAAATGAGCGTCCATAAAAATTATGATTTTTAAAAAAATCCAACTTTATGGAGATTTTGTGACTGAATTCGATTTGCAGTAATATTCTTATCACTGTTCCAAAATTCTAGCCCATTAGGTACCATAGAGCCTGAGAAAACTGCTTCCAAAGTTCGAACCCAAGTCTTAAATGAGAGTCCATAAAAATTATGACTTTTTAAATAATCCAAATTTATGGAGATTTTGTGACTGAATTCGATTTGCAGCATGATTCTTATCACTGTTCCAAAATTCTAGCCCATTAGGTACCATAGAGCCTGAGAAAACTGCTTCCAAAGTTCGAACCCAAGTCTGAAATAAGCGTCCATAAGAATCATGATTTTTCTAAAAATCAAACTTTATGGAGATTTTGTGACTGAATTCGATTTGCAGCATGATTCTTATTACTGTTCCAAAATTCTAGCCCATTAGGTACCATAGAGCCCAAGAAAACTGCTTCCAAAGTTCGAACCCAAGTCTGAAATGAAGGTCCATAAAAAATATGATTTTTTTAAAAATCCAACTTTATATAGATTTTGTGATTGAATTTATTTGTACCACGATTCTTACCACTTTTCCAAAATTTCAGCCCATTTGGTACCATAGAGCCTGAGAAAACTGCTTCCAAAGTTCGAACCCAAGTTTTAAATGAGCGTCCATAAAAATTATGATTTTTTTTAAATCCAACTTTATCGAGATTTTGTGACTGAATTCGATTTGCAGCATGATTCTTATCACTGTTCCAAAATTCTAGCCCATTAGGTACCATAGAGCCTGAGAAAACTGCTTCCAAAGTTCGAACCCAAGTCTGAAATAAGCGTCCATAAGAATCATGATTTTTCTAAAAATCAAACTTTATGGAGATTTTGTGACTGAATTCGATTCGCAGCATGATTCTTATCACTGTTCCAAAATTCTAGCCCATTTGGTATTATAGATCCTGAGAAAACTGCTTCCAAAGTTCGAACCCAAGTCTTAAATGAGCGTCCATAAAAATTATGATTTTTAAAAAAATCCAACTTTATGGAGATTTTGTGACTGAATTCGATTTGCAGCAATATTCTTATCACTTTTCCAAAATTCTAGCCAATTAGGTACCATAGAGCCTGAGAAAACTGCTTCCAAAGTTCGAACCCAAGTCTGAAATTAGCGTCCATAAGAATCATGATTTTTCTAAAAATCAAACTTTATGGAGATTTTGTGACTGAATTCGATTCGCAGCATGATTCTTATCACTGTTCCAAAATTCTAGCCAATTTGGTATTATAGATCCTGAAAAAACTGCTTCCAAAGTTCGAACCCAAGTCTTAAATGAGCGTCCATAAAAATTATGATTTTTTATAAAATCCAACTTTATATAGATTTTTGACTGAATTTGATTTGTACCACGATTCTTACCACTTTTCCAAAATTTCAGCCCATTTGGTACCATAGAGCCTGAGAAAACTGCTTCCAAAGTTCAACCCCAAGTCTTAAATGAGCGTTCATAAAAATTATGATTTTTTTTTTAAATCCAACTTTATATAGATTTTCTGACCGAATTTGATTTTTAACACGATTCTTACCACGTTTCCAAAATTTCAGCCCATTTGGTACCATAGAGCCTGAGAAAACTGCTTCCAAAGTTCGAACCCAAGTCTGAAATAAGCGTCCATAAGAATCATGATTTTTTTTTTAAATCCCACTTTATATAGATTTTAAGACCGAATTTGATTTGTAACACGATTCTTACCACGTTTCCAAAATTTCAGCCCATTTGGTACCATAGAGCCTGAGAAAACTGCTTCCAAAGTTCGAACCCAAGTCTTAAATGAGCGTCCATAAAAATTATGATTTTTTTAAAAATCCAACTTTATCGAGATTTTGTGACTGAATTCGATTTGCAGCATGATTCTTATCACTGTTCCAAAATTCTAGCCCATTAGGTACCATTGAGCCTGAGAAAACTGCTTCCAAAGTTCGAACCCATGTCTGAAATTAGCGTCCATAAAAATTATGATTTTTTTTTAAATCCAACCTTATATAGATTTTTGACTGAATTTGATTTGTACCACGATTCTTACCACTTTTCCAAAATTTCTGCCCAAATTTTATGGAGATTTTGTGACTGAATTCGAATCACAGCATGATTCTTATCACTGTTCCAAAATTCTAGCCCATTTGGTATTATAGATCTTGAGAAAACTGCTTCCAAAGTTCGAACCCAAGTCTTAAATGAGCGTCCATAAAAATTATGATTTTTTAAAAAATCCAACTTTATATAGATTTTGTGACTGAATTCGATTTGGAGCATGATTCTTATCATTGTTCCAAAATTCTAGCCCATTAGGTACCATTGAGCCTGAGAAAACTGCTTCCAAAGTTCGAACCCAAGTCTGAAATGAAGGTCCATAAAAATAAATTTTTTAAAAAATCCAACTTTATGGAGATTTTGTGACCGAATTTGATTTGTAACACGATTCTTACCACGTTTCCAAAATTTCAGCCCATTTGGTACCATAGAGCCTGAGAAAACTGCTTCCAAAGTTCGAACCCAAGTCTTAAATGAGCGTCCATAAAAATTATGATTTTTTAAATAATCCAAATTTGTGGAGATTTTGTGACTGAATTCGATTTGCAGCATGATTCTTATCACTGTTCCAAAATTCTAGCCCATTAGGTACCATAGAGCCTGAGAAAAGTGCTTCCAAAGTTCGAACCCAAGTCTGAAATTAGCGTCCATAAAAATAATGATTTTTTTTAAATCCAACTTTATATAGATTTTGTGACTGAATTCGATTTGCAGCATGATTCTTATCACTGTTCCAAAATTCTAGCCCATTAGGTACCATAGAGCCTGAGAAAACTGCTTCCAAAGTTCGAACCCAAGTCTGAAATAAGCGTCCATAAGAATCATGATTTTTCTAAAAATCAAACTTTATGGAGATTTTGTGACTGAATTCGATTCGCAGCATGATTCTTATCACTGTTCCAAAATTCTAGCCAATTTGGTATTATAGATCCTGAGAAAACTGCTTCCAAAGTTCGAACCCAAGTCTTAAATGAGCGTCCATAAAAATTATGATTTTTTATAAAATCCAACTTTATATAGATTTTTGACTGAATTTGATTTGTACCACGATTCTTACCACTTTTCCAAAATTTCAGCCCATTTGGTACCATAGAGCCTGAGAAAACTGCTTCTAAAGTTCAACCCCAAGTCTTAAATGAGCGTTCATAAAAATTATGATTTTTTTTTAAATCCAACTTTATATAGATTTTCTGACCGAATTTGATTTGTAACACGATTCTTACCACGTTTCCAAAATTTCAGCCCATTTGGTACCATAGAGCCCGAGAAAACTGCTTCCAAAGTTCGAACCCAAGTCTGAAATAAGCGTCCATAAGAATCATGATTTTTTTTTTAAATCCAACTTTATATAGATTTTCTGACCGAATTTGATTTGTAACACGATTCTTACCACGTTTCCAAAATTTCAGCCCATTTGGTACCATAGAGCCTGAGAAAACTGCTTCCAAAGTTCGAACCCAAGTCTTAAATGAGCGTCCATAAAAATTATGATTTTTTATAAAATCCAACTTTATATAGATTTTTGACTGAATTTGATTTGTACCACGATTCTTACCACTTTTCCAAAATTTCAGCCCATTTGGTACCATAGAGCCTGAGAAAACTGCTTCCAAAGTTCAACCCCAAGTCTTAAATGAGCGTTCATAAAAATTATGATTTTTTTTTTAAATCCAACTTTATATAGATTTTAAGACCGAATTTGATTTGTAACACGATTCTTACCACGTTTCCAAAATTTCAGCCCATTTGGTACCATAGAGCCTGAGAAAACTGCTTCCAAAGTTCGAACCCAAGTCTTAAATGAGCGTCCATAAAAATTATGATTTTTTTAAAAATCCAACTTTATCGAGATTTTGTGACTGAATTCGATTTGGAGCATGATTCTTATCATTGTTCCAAAATTCTAGCCCATTAGGTACCATTGAGCCTGAGAAAACTGCTTCCAAAGTTCGAACCCAAGTCTGAAATGAAGGTCCATAAAAATAAATTTTTTAAAAAATCCAACTTTATGGAGATTTTTGACTGAATTTGATTTGTACCACGATTCTTACCACTTTTCCAAAATTTCAGCCCATTTGGTACCATAGAGCCTGAGAAAACTGCTTCCAAAGTTCAACCCCAAGTCTTAAATGAGCGTTCATAAAAATTATGATTTTTTTTTTAAATCCAACTTTATATAGATTTTCTGACCGAATTTGATTTGTAACACGATTCTTACCACGTTTCCAAAATTTCAGCCCATTTGGTACCATAGAGCCTGAGAAAACTGCTTCCAAAGTTCGAACCCAAGTCTTAAATGAGCGTCCATAAAAATTATGATTTTTTATAAAATCCAACTTTATATAGATTTTTGACTGAATTTGATTTGTACCACGATTCTTACCACTTTTCCAAAATTTCAGCCCATTTGGTACCATAGAGCCTGAGAAAACTGCTTCCAAAGTTCAACCCCAAGTCTTAAATGAGCGTTCATAAAAATTATGATTTTTTTTTTAAATCCAACTTTATATAGATTTTAAGACCGAATTTGATTTGTAACACGATTCTTACCACGATTCCCAAATTTCAGCCCATTTGGTACCATAGAGCCTGAGAAAACTGCTTCCAAAGTTCGAACCCAAGTCTGAAATAAGCGTCCATAAGAATCATGATTTTTTTTTTAAATCCAACTTTATATAGATTTTAAGACCGAATTTGATTTGTAACACGATTCTTACCACGTTTCCAAAATTTCAGCCCATTTGGTACCATAGAGCCTGAGAAAACTGCTTCCAAAGTTCGAACCCAAGTCTTAAATGAGCGTTCATAAAAATTATGATTTTTTTTTTAAATCCAACTTTATATAGATTTTTAGACCGAATTTGATTTGTAACACGATTCTTACCACGTTTCCAAAATTTCAGCCCATTTGGTACCATAGAGCCTGAGAAAACTGCTTCCAAAGTTCGAACCCAAGTCTTAAATGAGCGTTCATAAAAATTATGATTTTTTTTTTAAATCCAACTTTATATAGATTTTCTGACCGAATTTGATTTGTAACACGATTCTTACCACGTTTCCAAAATTTCAGCCCATTTGGTACCATAGAGCCTGAGAAAACTGCTTCCAAAGTTCGAACCCAAGTCTTAAATGAGCGTCCATAAAAATTATGATTTTTTATAAAATCCAACTTTATATAGATTTTTGACTGAATTTGATTTGTACCACGATTCTTACCACTTTTCCAAAATTTCAGCCCATTTGGTACCATAGAGCCTGAGAAAACTGCTTCCAAAGTTCAACCCCAAGTCTTAAATGAGCGTTCATAAAAATTATGATTTTTTTTTTAAATCCAACTTTATATAGATTTTAAGACCGAATTTGATTTGTAACACGATTCTTACCACGATTCCCAAATTTCAGCCCATTTGGTACCATAGAGCCTGAGAAAACTGCTTCCAAAGTTCGAACCCAAGTCTGAAATAAGCGTCCATAAGAATCATGATTTTTTTTTTAAATCCAACTTTATATAGATTTTAAGACCGAATTTGATTTGTAACACGATTCTTACCACGTTTCCAAAATTTCAGCCCATTTGGTACCATAGAGCCTGAGAAAACTGCTTCCAAAGTTCGAACCCAAGTCTTAAATGAGCGTTCATAAAAATTATGATTTTTTTTTTAAATCCAACTTTATATAGATTTTTAGACCGAATTTGATTTGTAACACGATTCTTACCACGTTTCCAAAATTTCAGCCCATTTGGTACCATAGAGCCTGAGAAAACTGCTTCCAAAGTTCGAACCCAAGTCTTAAATGAGCGTCCATAAAAATTATGATTTTTTTAAAAATCCAACTTTATCGAGATTTTGTGACTGAATTCGATTTGGAGCATGATTCTTATCATTGTTCCAAAATTCTAGCCCATTAGGTACCATTGAGCCTGAGAAAACTGCTTCCAAAGTTCGAACCCAAGTCTGAAATGAAGGTCCATAAAAATAAATTTTTTAAAAAATCCAACTTTATGGAGATTTTTGACTGAATTTGATTTGTACCACGATTCTTACCACTTTTCCAAAATTTCAGCCCATTTGGTACCATAGAGCCTGAGAAAACTGCTTCCAAAGTTCAACCCCAAGTCTTAAATGAGCGTTCATAAAAATTATGATTTTTTTTTTAAATCCAACTTTATATAGATTTTCTGACCGAATTTGATTTGTAACACGATTCTTACCACGTTTCCAAAATTTCAGCCCATTTGGTACCATAGAGCCTGAGAAAACTGCTTCCAAAGTTCGAACCCAAGTCTTAAATGAGCGTCCATAAAAATTATGATTTTTTATAAAATCCAACTTTATATAGATTTTTGACTGAATTTGATTTGTACCACGATTCTTACCACTTTTCCAAAATTTCAGCCCATTTGGTACCATAGAGCCTGAGAAAACTGCTTCCAAAGTTCAACCCCAAGTCTTAAATGAGCGTTCATAAAAATTATGATTTTTTTTTTAAATCCAACTTTATATAGATTTTAAGACCGAATTTGATTTGTAACACGATTCTTACCACGATTCCCAAATTTCAGCCCATTTGGTACCATAGAGCCTGAGAAAACTGCTTCCAAAGTTCGAACCCAAGTCTTAAATGAGCGTCCATAAAAATTATGATTTTTTATAAAATCCAACTTTATATAGATTTTTGACTGAATTTGATTTGTACCACGATTCTTACCACTTTTCCAAAATTTCAGCCCATTTGGTACCATAGAGCCTGAGAAAACTGCTTCCAAAGTTCAACCCCAAGTCTTAAATGAGCGTTCATAAAAATTATGATTTTTTTTTTAAATCCAACTTTATATAGATTTTTAGACCGAATTTGATTTGTAACACGATTCTTACCACGTTTCCAAAATTTCAGCCCATTTGGTACCATAGAGCCTGAGAAAACTGCTTCCAAAGTTCGAACCCAAGTCTTAAATGAGCGTCCATAAAAATTATGATTTTTTTAAAAATCCAACTTTATCGAGATTTTGTGACTGAATTCGATTTGCAGCATGATTTTATCACTGTTCCAAAATTCTAGCCCATTAGGTACCATAGAGCCTGAGAAAACTGCTTCCAAAGTTCGAACCCAAGTCTGAAATAAGCGTCCATAAGAATCATGATTTTTCTAAAAATCAAACTTTATGGAGATTTTGTGACTGAATTCGATTCGCAGCATGATTCTTATCACTGTTCCAAAATTCTAGCCCATTTGGTATTATAGATCCTGAGAAAACTGCTTCCAAAGTTCGAACCCAAGTCTTAAATGAGCGTCCATAAAAATTATGATTTTTTATAAAATCCAACTTTATATAGATTTTGTGACTGAATTCGATTTGGAGCATGATTCTTATCACTGTTCCAAAATTCTAGCCCATTAGGTACCATTGAGCCTGAGAAAACTGCTTACAAAGTTCGAACCCATGTCTGAAATTAGCGTCCATAAAAATTATGATTTTTTTTTAAATCCAACTTTATATAGATTTTTGACTGAATTTGATTTGTACCACGATTCTTACCACTTTTCCAAAATTTCAGCCCATTTGGTACCATAGAGCCTGAGAAAACTGCTTCCAAAGTTCGAACCCAAGTCTTAAATGAGCGTTCATAAAAATTATGATTTTTTAAAAAATCCAACTTTATATAGAGTTTGTGACTGAATTCGATTTGGAGCATGATTCTTATGACTGTTTAAAAATTCTAGCCCAAAAGGTACCATAGAGCCTGAGAAAACTGCTTCCAAAGTTCGAACCCAAGTCTGAAATTAGCGTCCATAAAAATTATGATTTTTTTTAAATCCAACTTTATATAGATTTTTGACTGAATTTGATTTGTACCACGATTCTTACCACTTTTCCAAAATTTCAGCCCATTTGGTACCATAGAGCCTGAGAAAACTGCTTCCAAAGTTCAACCCCAAGTCTTAAATGAGCGTTCATAAAAATTATGATTTTTTTTTTAAATCCAACTTTATATAGATTTTAAGACCGAATTTGATTTGTAACACGATTCTTACCACGTTTCCAAAATTTCAGCCCATTTGGTACCATAGAGCCTGAGAAAACTGCTTCCAAAGTTCGAACCCAAGTCTTAAATGAGCGTCCATAAAAATTATGATTTTTTTAAAAATCCAACTTTATCGAGATTTTGTGACTGAATTCGATTTGGAGCATGATTCTTATCATTGTTCCAAAATTCTAGCCCATTAGGTACCATTGAGCCTGAGAAAACTGCATCCAAAGTTCGAACCCAAGTCTGAAATGAAGGTCCATAAAAATAAATTTTTTAAAAAATCCAACTTTATGGAGATTTTTGACTGAATTTGATTTGTACCACGATTCTTACCACTTTTCCAAAATTTCAGCCCATTTGGTACCATAGAGCCTGAGAAAACTGCTTCCAAAGTTCAACCCCAAGTCTTAAATGAGCGTTCATAAAAATTATGATTTTTTTTTTAAATCCAACTTTATATAGATTTTCTGACCGAATTTGATTTGTAACACGATTCTTACCACGTTTCCAAAATTTCAGCCCATTTGGTACCATAGAGCCTGAGAAAACTGCTTCCAAAGTTCGAACCCAAGTCTTAAATGAGCGTCCATAAAAATTATGATTTTTTATAAAATCCAACTTTATATAGATTTTTGACTGAATTTGATTTGTACCACGATTCTTACCACTTTTCCAAAATTTCAGCCCATTTGGTACCATAGAGCCTGAGAAAACTGCTTCCAAAGTTCAACCCCAAGTCTTAAATGAGCGTTCATAAAAATTATGATTTTTTTTTTAAATCCAACTTTATATAGATTTTAAGACCGAATTTGATTTGTAACACGATTCTTACCACGATTCCCAAATTTCAGCCCATTTGGTACCATAGAGCCTGAGAAAACTGCTTCCAAAGTTCGAACCCAAGTCTTAAATGAGCGTCCATAAAAATTATGATTTTTTATAAAATCCAACTTTATATAGATTTTTGACTGAATTTGATTTGTACCACGATTCTTACCACTTTTCCAAAATTTCAGCCCATTTGGTACCATAGAGCCTGAGAAAACTGCTTCCAAAGTTCAACCCCAACTCTTAAATGAGCGTTCATAAAAATTATGATTTTTTTTTTAAATCCAACTTTATATAGATTTTTAGACCGAATTTGATTTGTAACACGATTCTTACCACGTTTCCAAAATTTCAGCCCATTTGGTACCATAGAGCCTGAGAAAACTGCTTCCAAAGTTCGAACCCAAGTCTTAAATGAGCGTCCATAAAAATTATGATTTTTTTAAAAATCCAACTTTATCGAGATTTTGTGACTGAATTCGATTTGGAGCATGATTCTTATCATTGTTCCAAAATTCTAGCCCATTAGGTACCATTGAGCCTGAGAAAACTGCTTCCAAAGTTCGAACCCAAGTCTGAAATGAAGGTCCATAAAAATAAATTTTTTAAAAAATCCAACTTTATGGAGATTTTGTGACCGAATTTGATTTGTAACACGATTCTTACCACGTTTCCAAAATTTCAGCCCATTTGGTACCATAGAGCCTGAGAAAACTGCTTCCAAAGTTCGAACCCAAGTCTTAAATGAGCGTCCATAAAAATTATGATTTTTTAAATAATCCAAATTTGTGGAGATTTTGTGACTGAATTCGATTTGCAGCATGATTCTTATCACTGTTCCAAAATTCTAGCCCATTAGGTACCATAGAGCCTGAGAAAAGTGCTTCCAAAGTTCGAACCCAAGTCTGAAATTAGCGTCCATAAAAATTATGATTTTTTTTAAATCCAACTTTATATAGATTTTAAGACCGAATTTGATTTGTAACACGATTCTTACCACGTTTCCAAAATTTCAGCCCATTTGGTACCATAGAGCCTGAGAAAACTGCTTCCAAAGTTCGAACCCAAGTCTTAAATGAGCGTCCATAAAAATTATGATTTTTTTAAAAATCCAACTTTATCGAGATTTTGTGACTGAATTCGATTTGCAGCATGATTTTATCACTGTTCCAAAATTCTAGCCCATTAGGTACCATAGAGCCTGAGAAAACTGCTTCCAAAGTTCGAACCCAAGTCTGAAATAAGCGTCCATAAGAATCATGATTTTTCTAAAAATCAAACTTTATGGAGATTTTGTGACTGAATTCGATTCGCAGCATGATTCTTATCACTGTTCCAAAATTCTAGCCCATTTGGTATTATAGATCCTGAGAAAACTGCTTCCAAAGTTCGAACCCAAGTCTTAAATGAGCGTCCATAAAAATTATGATTTTTTATAAAATCCAACTTTATATAGATTTTGTGACTGAATTCGATTTGGAGCATGATTCTTATCACTGTTCCAAAATTCTAGCCCATTAGGTACCATTGAGCCTGAGAAAACTGCTTACAAAGTTCGAACCCATGTCTGAAATTAGCGTCCATAAAAATTATGATTTTTTTTTAAATCCAACTTTATATAGATTTTTGACTGAATTTGATTTGTACCACGATACTTACCACTTTTCCAAAATTTCAGCCCATTTGGTACCATAGAGCCTGAGAAAACTGCTTCCAAAGTTCGAACCCAAGTCTTAAATGAGCGTTCATAAAAATTATGATTTTTTAAAAAATCCAACTTTATATAGAGTTTGTGACTGAATTCGATTTGGAGCATGATTCTTATGACTGTTTAAAAATTCTAGCCCAAAAGGTACCATAGAGCCTGAGAAAACTGCTTCCAAAGTTCGAACCCAAGTCTGAAATTAGCGTCCATAAAAATTATGATTTTTTTTAAATCCAACTTTATATAGATTTTGTGACCGAATTTGATTTGTAACACGATTCTTACCACGTTTCCAAAATTTCAGCCCATTTGGTACCATAGAGCCTGAGAAAACTGCTTCCAAAGTTAGAACCCAAGTCTGAAATAAGCGTCCATAAGAATCATGATTTATCTAAAAATCAAACTTTATGGAGATTTTGTGACTGAATTCGATTCGCAGCATGATTCTTATGACTGTTTAAAAATTCTAGCCCATTAGGTACCATAGAGCCTGAGAAAACTGCTTCCAAAGTTCGAACCCAAGTCTTAAATGAGCGTCCATAAAAATTATGATTTTTTTTTAAATCCAACTTTATATAGATTTTTGACTGAATTTGATTTGTACCACGATTCTTACCACTTTTCCAAAATTTCAGCCCATTTGGTACCATAGACCCTGAGAAAACTGCTTCCAAAGTTCGAACCCAAGTCTTAAATGAGCGTTCATAAAAATTATGATTTTTTAAAAAATCCAACTTTATATAGAGTTTGTGACTGAATTCGATTTGGAGCATGATTCTTATGACTGTTTAAAAATTCTAGCCCAAAAGGTACCATAGAGCCTGAGAAAACTGCTTCCAAAGTTCGAACCCAAGTCTGAAATTAGCGTCCATAAAAATTATGATTTTTTTTAAATCCAACTTTATATAGATTTTGTGACCGAATTTGATTTGTAACACGATTCTTACCACGTTTCCAAAATTTCAGCCCATTTGGTACCATAGAGCCTGAGAAAACTGCTTCCAAAGTTAGAACCCAAGTCTGAAATAAGCGTCCATAAGAATCATGATTTATCTAAAAATCAAACTTTATGGAGATTTTGTGACTGAATTCGATTCGCAGCATGATTCTTATGACTGTTTAAAAATTCTAGCCCATTAGGTACCATAGAGCCTGAGAAAACTGCTTCCAAAGTTCGAACCCAAGTCTTAAATGAGCGTCCATAAAAATTAAGATTTTTTAAAAAATCCAACTTTATGGAGATTTTGTGACTGAATTCGATTTGCAGCAATATTCTTATCACTGTTCCAAAATTCTAGCCCATTAGGTACCATAGAGCCTGAGAAAACTGCTTCCAAAGTTCAAACCCAAGTCTGAAATTAGCGTCCATAAAAATTATGATTTTTTTTAAATCCAACTTTAAATAGATTTTAAGACCGAATTTGATTTGTAACACGATTCTTACCACGTTTCCAAAATTTCAGCCCATTTGGTACCATAGAGCCTGAGAAAACTGCTTCCAAATTTCGCACCCAAGTCTTAAATGAGCGTCCATAAAAATTATGATTTTTTAAAAAATCCAACTTTATATAGATTTTGTGACTGAATACGATTTGGAGCATGATTCTTATCATTGTTCCAAAATTCTAGCCCATTAGGTACCATTGAGCCTGAGAAAACTGCTTCCAAAGTACGAACCCAAGTCTTAAATGAGCGTCCATAAAAATTATGATTTTTTTTAAATCCAACTTTATATAGATTTTAAGACCGAATTTGATTTGTAACACGATTCTTACCACGTTTCCAAAATTTCAGCCCATTTGGTACCATAGAGCCTGAGAAAACTGCTTCCAAAGTTCGAACCCAAGTCTTAAATGAGCGTCCATAAAAATTATGATTTTTTAAATAATCCAAATTTGTGGAGATTTTGTGACTGAATTCAATTTGCAGCATGATTCTTATCACTGTTCCAAAATTCTAGCCCATTAGGTACCATAGAGCCTGAGAAAAGTGCTTCCAAAGTTCGAACCCAAGTCTGAAATTAGCGTCCATAAAAATTATGATTTTTTTTAAATCCAACTTTATATAGATTTTAAGACCGAATTTGATTTGTAACACGATTCTTACCACGTTTCCAAAATTTCAGCCCATTTGGTACCATAGAGCCTGAGAAAACTGCTTCCAAAGTTCGAACCCAAGTCTTAAATGAGCGTCCATAAAAATTATGATTTTTTTAAAAATCCAACTTTATCGAGATTTTGTGACTGAATTCGATTTGCAGCATGATTTTATCACTGTTCCAAAATTCTAGCCCATTAGGTACCATAGAGCCTGAGAAAACTGCTTCCAAAGTTCGAACCCAAGTCTGAAATAAGCGTCCATAAGAATCATGATTTTTCTAAAAATCAAACTTTATGGAGATTTTGTGACTGAATTCGATTCGCAGCATGATTCTTATCACTGTTCCAAAATTCTAGCCCATTTGGTATTATAGATCCTGAGAAAACTGCTTCCAAAGTTCGAACCCAAGTCTTAAATGAGCGTCCATAAAAATTATGATTTTTTATAAAATCCAACTTTATATAGATTTTGTGACTGAATTCGATTTGGAGCATGATTCTTATCACTGTTCCAAAATTCTAGCCCATTAGGTACCATTGAGCCTGAGAAAACTGCTTACAAAGTTCGAACCCATGTCTGAAATTAGCGTCCATAAAAATTATGATTTTTTTTTAAATCCAACTTTATATAGATTTTTGACTGAATTTGATTTGTACCACGATTCTTACCACTTTTCCAAAATTTCAGCCCATTTGGTACCATAGAGCCTGAGAAAACTGCTTCCAAAGTTCGAACCCAAGTCTTAAATGAGCGTTCATAAAAATTATGATTTTTTAAAATTTCCAACTTTATATAGAGTTTGTGACTGAATTCGATTTGGAGCATGATTCTTATGACTGTTTAAAAATTCTAGCCCAAAAGGTACCATAGAGCCTGAGAAAACTGCTTCCAAAGTTCGAACCCAAGTCTGAAATTAGCGTCCATAAAAATTATGATTTTTTTTAAATCCAACTTTATATAGATTTTGTGACCGAATTTGATTTGTAACACGATTCTTACCACGTTTCCAAAATTTCAGCCCATTTGGTACCATAGAGCCTGAGAAAACTGCTTCCAAAGTTAGAACCCAAGTCTGAAATAAGCGTCCATAAGAATCATGATTTATCTAAAAATCAAACTTTATGGAGATTTTGTGACTGAATTCGATTCGCAGCATGATTCTTATGACTGTTTAAAAATTCTAGCCCATTAGGTACCATAGAGCCTGAGAAAACTGCTTCCAAAGTTCGAACCCAAGTCTTAAATGAGCGTCCATAAAAATTAAGATTTTTTAAAAAATCCAACTTTATGGAGATTTTGTGACTGAATTCGATTTGCAGCAATATTCTTATCACTGTTCCAAAATTCTAGCCCATTAGGTACCATAGAGCCTGAGAAAACTGCTTCCAAAGTTCAAACCCAAGTCTGAAATTAGCGTCCATAAAAATTATGATTTTTTTTAAATCCAACTTTAAATAGATTTTAAGACCGAATTTGATTTGTAACACGATTCTTACCACGTTTCCAAAATTTCAGCCCATTTGGTACCATAGAGCCTGAGAAAACTGCTTCCAAATTTCGCACCCAAGTCTTAAATGAGCGTCCATAAAAATTAAGATTTTTTAAAAAATCCAACTTTATGGAGATTTTGTGACTGAATTCGATTTGCAGCAATATTCTTATCACTGTTCCAAAATTCTAGCCCATTAGGTACCATAGAGCCTGAGAAAACTGCTTCCAAAGTTCAAACCCAAGTCTGAAATTAGCGTCCATAAAAATTATGATTTTTAAAAAAATCCAACTTTATGGAGATTTTGTGACTGAATTCGATTTGCAGCAATATTCTTATCACTGTTCCAAAATTCTAGCCCATTAGGTACCATAGAGCCTGAGAAAACTGCTTCCAAAGTTCGAACCCAAGTCTGAAATGAAGGTCCATAAAAATAAATTTTTTTAAAAATCCAACTTTATGGAGATTTTGTGACCGAATTTGATTTGTAACACGATTCTTACCACGTTTCCAAAATTTCAGCCCATTTGGTACCATAGAGCCTGAGAAAACTGCTTCCAAATTTCGCACCCAAGTCTTAAATGAGCGTCCATAAAAATTATGATTTTTTAAAAAATCCAACTTTATATAGATTTTGTGACTGAATACGATTTGGAGCATGATTCTTATCATTGTTCCAAAATTCTAGCCCATTAGGTACCATTGAGCCTGAGAAAACTGCTTCCAAAGTACGAACCCAAGTCTTAAATGAGCGTCCATAAAAATTAAGATTTTTTAAAAAATCCAACTTTATGGAGATTTTGTGACTGAATTCGATTTGCAGCAATATTCTTATCACTGTTCCAAAATTCTAGCCCATTAGGTACCATAGAGCCTGAGACAACTGCTTCCAAAGTTCAAACCCAAGTCTGAAATTAGCCTCCATAAAAATTATGATTTTTTTTAAATCCAACTTTATATAAATTTTAAGACCGAATTTGATTTGTAACACGATTCTTACCACGTTTCCAAAATTTCAGCCCATTTGGTACCATAGAGCCTGAGAAAACTGCTTCCAAAGTTCGAACCCAAGTCTTAAATGAGCGTCCATAAAAATTATGATTTTTAAAAAAATCCAACTTTATGGAGATTTTGTGACTGAATTCGATTTGCAGCAATATTCTTATCACTGTTCCAAAATTCTAGCCCATTAGGTAGCATAGAGCCTGATAAAACTGCTTCCAAAGTTCGAACCCAAGTCTGAAATGAAGGTCCATAAAAATAATTTTTTTTAAAAATCCAACTTTATGGAGATTTTGTGACCGAATTTGATTTGTAACACGATTCTTACCACGTTTCCAAAATTTCAGCCCATTTGGTACCATAGAGCCTGAGAAAACTGCTTCCAAAGTTCGAACCCAAGTCTTAAATGAGCGTCCATAAAAATTATGATTTTTTTAAAAATCCAACTTTATCGAGATTTTGTGACTGAATTCGATTTGCAGCATGATTCTTATCACTGTTCCAAAATTCTAGCCCATTAGGTACCATAGAGCCTGAGAAAACTGCTTCCAAAGTTCGAACCCAAGTCTGAAATAAGCGTCCATAAGAATCATGAATTTTCTTAAAATAAAACTTTATGGAGATTTTGTGACTGAATTCGATTCGCAGCATGATTCTTATCACTGTTCCAAAATTCTAGCCCATTTGGTATTATAGATCCTGAGAAAACTGCTTCCAAAGTTCGAACCCAAGTCTTAAATGAGCGTCCATAAAAATTATGATTTTTTATAAAATCCAACTTTATATAGATTTTGTGATTGAATTCGATTTGGAGCATGATTCTTATCACTGTTCCAAAATTCTAGCCCATTAGGTACCATTGAGCCTGAGAAAACTGCTTACAAAGTTCGAACCCATGTCTGAAATTAGCGTCCATAAAAATTATGATTTTTTTTTAAATCCAACTTTATATAGATTTTTGACTGAATTTGATTTGTACCACGATTCTTACCACTTTTCCAAAATTTCAGCCCATTTGGTACCATAGAGCCTGAGAAAACTGCTTCCAAAGTTCGAACCCAAGTCTTAAATGAGCGTTCATAAAAATTATGATTTTTAAAAAAATCCAACTTTATATAGAGTTTGTGACTGAATTCGATTTGGAGCATGATTCTTATGACTGTTTAAAAATTCTAGCCCATTAGGTACCATAGAGCCTGAGAAAACTGCTTCCAAAGTTCGAACCCAAGTCTGAAATTAGCGTCCATAAAAATTATGATTTTTTTTAAATCCAACTTTATATAGATTTTGTGACCGAATTTGATTTGTAACACGATTCTTACCACGTTTCCAAAATTTCAGCCCATTTGGTACCATAGAGCCTGAGAAAACTGCTTCCAAAGTTAGAACCCAAGTCTGAAATAAGCGTCCATAAGAATCATGATTTATCTAAAAATCAAACTTTATGGAGATTTTGTGACTGAATTCGATTCGCAGCATGATTCTTATGACTGTTTAAAAATTCTAGCCCATTAGGTACCATAGAGCCTGAGAAAACTGCTTCCAAAGTTCGAACCCAAGTCTTAAATGAGCGTCCATAAAAATTAAGATTTTTTAAAAAATCCAACTTTATAGAGATTTTGTGACTGAATTCGATTTGCAGCAATATTCTTATCACTGTTCCTAAATTCTAGCCCATTAGGTACCATAGAGCCTGAGAAAACTGCTTCCAAAGTTCAAACCCAAGTCTGAAATTTGCGTCCATAAAAATTATGATTTTTTTTAAATCCAACTTTAAATAGATTTTAAGACCGAATTTGATTTGTAACACGATTCTTACCACGTTTCCAAAATTTCAGCCCATTTGGTACCATAGAGCCTGAGAAAACTGCTTCCAAAGTTCGCACCCAAGTCTTAAATGAGCGTCCATAAAAATTATGAGTTTTTAAAAAATCCAACTTTATATAGATTTTGTGACTGAATTCGATTTGGAGCATGATTCTTATCATTGTTCCAAAATTCTAGCCCATTAGGTACCATTGAGCCTGAGAAAACTGCTTCCAAAGTACGAACCCAAGTCTTAAATGAGCGTCCATAAAAATTATGATTTTTAAAAAAATCCAACTTTATGGAGATTTTGTGACTGAATTCGATTTGCAGCAATATTCTTATCACTGTTCCAAAATTCTAGCCCATTAGGTACCACAGAGCCTGAGAAAACTGCTTCCAAAGTTCGAACCCAAGTCTGAAATGAAGTTCCATAAAAATAATTTTTTTAAAAAATCCAACTTTATGGAGATTTTGTGACCGAATTTGATTTGTAACACGATTCTTACCACGTTTCCAAAATTTCAGCCTATTTGGTACCATAGAGCCTGAGAAAACTGCTTCCAAAGTTCGAACCCAATTCTGAAATAAGCGTCCATAAGAATCATGATTTTTCTAAAAATCAAACTTTATGGAGATTTTGTGACTGAATTCGATTCGCAGCATGATTCTTATCACTGTTCCAAAATTCTAGCCCATTTGGTATTATAGATCCTTAGAAAACTGCTTCCAAAGTTCGAACCCAAGTCTTAAATAAGCGTCCATAAAAATTAAGATTTTTTTAAAAATCCAACTATTTGGAGATTTTGTGACTGAATTCGATTTGCAGCAATATTCTTATCACTGTTCCAAAATTCTAGCCCATTAGGTACCATAGAGCCTGAGAAAACTGCTTCCAAAGTTCAAACCCAAGTCTGAAATTAGCGTCCATAAAAATTATGATTTTTTTTAAATCCAACTTTATATAGATTTTAAGACCGAATTTGATTTGTAACACGATTCTTACCACGTTTCCAAAATTTCAGCCCATTTGGTACCATAGATCCTGAGAAAACTGCTTCCAAAGTTCGAACCCAAGTCTTAAATGAGCGTCCATAAAAATTATGATTTTTAAAAAAATCCAACTTTATGGAGATTTTGTGACTGAATTCGATTTGCAGCAATATTCTTATCACTGTTCCAAAATTCTAGCCCATTAGGTACCATAGAGCCTGAGAAAACTGCTTCCAAAGTTCGAACCCAAGTCTGAAATGAAGGTCCATAAAAATAATTTTTTTTAAAAATCCAACTTTATGGAGATTTTGTGACCGAATTGTATTTGTAACACGATTCTTACCACGTTTCCAAAATTTCAGCCCATTTGGTACCATAGAGCCTGAGAAAACTGCTTCCAAAGTTAGAACCCAAGTCTGAAATAAGCGTCCATAAGAATCATGATTTATCTAAAAATCAAACTTTATGGAGATTTTGTGACTGAATTCGATTCGCAGCATGATTCTTATGACTGTTTAAAAATTCTAGCCCATTAGGTACCATAGAGCCTGAGAAAACTGCTTCCAAAGTTCGAACCCAAGTCTTAAATGAGCGTCCATAAAAATTAAGATTTTTTAAAAAATCCAACTTTATGGAGATTTTGTGACTGAATTCGATTTGCAGCAATATTCTTATCACTGTTCCAAAATTCTAGCCCATTAGGTACCATAGAGCCTGAGAAAACTGCTTCCAAAGTTCGAACCCAAGTCTGAAATGAAGGTCCATAAAAATAAATTTTTTTAAAAATCCAACTTTATGGAGATTTTGTGACCGAATTTGATTTGTAACACGATTCTTACCACGTTTCCAAAATTTCAGCCCATTTGGTACCATAGAGCCTGAGAAAACTGCTTCCAAAGTTCGAACCCAAGTCTTAAATGAGCGTCCATAAAAATTATGATTTTTTTAAAAATCCAACTTTATCGAGATTTTGTGACTGAATTCGATTTGCAGCATGATTCTTATCACTGTTCCAAAATTCTAGCCCATTAGGTACCATAGAGCCTGAGAAAACTGCTTCCAAAGTTCGAACCCAAGTCTGAAATAAGCGTCCATAAGAATCATGAATTTTCTTAAAATAAAACTTTATGGAGATTTTGTGACTGAATTCGATTCGCAGCATGATTCTTATCACTGTTCCAAAATTCTAGCCCATTTGGTATTATAGATCCTGAGAAAACTGCTTCCAAAGTTCGAACCCAAGTCTTAAATGAGCGTCCATAAAAATTATGATTTTTTATAAAATCCAACTTTATATAGATTTTGTGATTGAATTCGATTTGGAGCATGATTCTTATCACTGTTCCAAAATTCTAGCCCATTAGGTACCATTGAGCCTGAGAAAACTGCTTACAAAGTTCGAACCCATGTCTGAAATTAGCGTCCATAAAAATTATGATTTTTTTTTAAATCCAACTTTATATAGATTTTTGACTGAATTTGATTTGTACCATGATTCTTACCACTTTTCCAAAATTTCAGCCCATTTGGTACCATAGAGCCTGAGAAAACTGCTTCCAAAGTTCGAACCCAAGTCTTAAATGAGCGTTCATAAAAATTATGATTTTTAAAAAAATCCAACTTTATATAGAGTTTGTGACTGAATTCGATTTGGAGCATGATTCTTATGACTGTTTAAAAATTCTAGCCCATTAGGTACCATAGAGCCTGAGAAAACTGCTTCCAAAGTTCGAACCCAAGTCTGAAATTAGCGTCCATAAAAATTATGATTTTTTTTAAATCCAACTTTATATAGATTTTGTGACCGAATTTGATTTGTAACACGATTCTTACCACGTTTCCAAAATTTCAGCCCATTTGGTACCATAGAGCCTGAGAAAACTGCTTCCAAAGTTAGAACCCAAGTCTGAAATAAGCGTCCATAAGAATCATGATTTATCTAAAAATCAAACTTTATGGAGATTTTGTGACTGAATTCGATTCGCAGCATGATTCTTATGACTGTTTAAAAATTCTAGCCCATTAGGTACCATAGAGCCTGAGAAAACTGCTTCCAAAGTTCGAACCCAAGTCTTAAATGAGCGTCCATAAAAATTAAGATTTTTTAAAAAATCCAACTTTATGGAGATTTTGTGACTGAATTCGATTTGCAGCAATATTCTTATCACTGTTCCAAAATTCTAGCCCATTAGGTACCATAGAGCCTGAGAAAACTGCTTCCAAAGTTCAAACCCAAGTCTGAAATTTGCGTCCATAAAAATTATGATTTTTTTTAAATCCAACTTTAAATAGATTTTAAGACCGAATTTGATTTGTAACACGATTCTTACCACGTTTCCAAAATTTCAGCCCATTTGGTACCATAGAGCCTGAGAAAACTGCTTCCAAAGTTCGCACCCAAGTCTTAAATGAGCGTCCATAAAAATTATGAGTTTTTAAAAAATCCAACTTTATATAGATTTTGTGACTGAATTCGATTTGGAGCATGATTCTTATCATTGTTCCAAAATTCTAGCCCATTAGGTACCATTGAGCCTGAGAAAACTGCTTCCAAAGTACGAACCCAAGTCTTAAATGAGCGTCCATAAAAATTATGATTTTTAAAAAAATCCAACTTTATGGAGATTTTGTGACTGAATTCGATTTGCAGCAATATTCTTATCACTGTTCCAAAATTCTAGCCCATTAGGTACCACAGAGCCTGAGAAAACTGCTTCCAAAGTTCGAACCCAAGTCTGAAATGAAGTTCCATAAAAATAATTTTTTTAAAAAATCCAACTTTATGGAGATTTTGTGACCGAATTTGATTTGTAACACGATTCTTACCACGTTTCCAAAATTTCAGCCTATTTGGTACCATAGAGCCTGAGAAAACTGCTTCCAAAGTTCGAACCCAATTCTGAAATAAGCGTCCATAAGAATCATGATTTTTCTAAAAATCAAACTTTATGGAGATTTTGTGACTGAATTCGATTCGCAGCATGATTCTTATCACTGTTCCAAAATTCTAGCCCATTTGGTATTATAGATCCTTAGAAAACTGCTTCCAAAGTTCGAACCCAAGTCTTAAATAAGCGTCCATAAAAATTAAGATTTTTTTAAAAATCCAACTATTTGGAGATTTTGTGACTGAATTCGATTTGCAGCAATATTCTTATCACTGTTCCAAAATTCTAGCCCATTAGGTACCATAGAGCCTGAGAAAACTGCTTCCAAAGTTCAAACCCAAGTCTGAAATTAGCGTCCATAAAAATTATGATTTTTTTTAAATCCAACTTTATATAGATTTTAAGACCGAATTTGATTTGTAACACGATTCTTACCACGTTTCCAAAATTTCAGCCCATTTGGTACCATAGATCCTGAGAAAACTGCTTCCAAAGTTCGAACCCAAGTCTTAAATGAGCGTCCATAAAAATTATGATTTTTAAAAAAATCCAACTTTATGGAGATTTTGTGACTGAATTCGATTTGCAGCAATATTCTTATCACTGTTCCAAAATTCTAGCCCATTAGGTACCATAGAGCCTGAGAAAACTGCTTCCAAAGTTCGAACCCAAGTCTGAAATGAAGGTCCATAAAAATAAATTTTTTTAAAAATCCAACTTTATGGAGATTTTGTGACCGAATTGTATTTGTAACACGATTCTTACCACGTTTCCAAAATTTCAGCCCATTTGGTACCATAGAGCCTGAGAAAACTGCTTCCAAAGTTAGAACCCAAGTCTGAAATAAGCGTCCATAAGAATCATGATTTATCTAAAAATCAAACTTTATGGAGATTTTGTGACTGAATTCGATTCGCAGCATGATTCTTATGACTGTTTAAAAATTCTAGCCCATTAGGTACCATAGAGCCTGAGAAAACTGCTTCCAAAGTTCGAACCCAAGTCTTAAATGAGCGTCCATAAAAATTAAGATTTTTTAAAAAATCCAACTTTATGGAGATTTTGTGACTGAATTCGATTTGCAGCAATATTCTTATCACTGTTCCAAAATTCTAGCCCATTAGGTACCATAGAGCCTGAGAAAACTGCTTCCAAAGTTCAAACCCAAGTCTGAAATTTGCGTCCATAAAAATTATGATTTTTTTTAAATCCAACTTTAAATAGATTTTAAGACCGAATTTGATTTGTAACACGATTCTTACCACGTTTCCAAAATTTCAGCCCATTTGGTACCATAGAGCCTGAGAAAACTGCTTCCAAAGTTCGCACCCAAGTCTTAAATGAGCGTCCATAAAAATTATGAGTTTTTAAAAAATCCAACTTTATATAGATTTTGTGACTGAATTCGATTTGGAGCATGATTCTTATCATTGTTCCAAAATTCTAGCCCATTAGGTACCATTGAGCCTGAGAAAACTGCTTCCAAAGTACGAACCCAAGTCTTAAATGAGCGTCCATAAAAATTATGATTTTTAAAAAAATCCAACTTTATGGAGATTTTGTGACTGAATTCGATTTGCAGCAATATTCTTATCACTGTTCCAAAATTCTAGCCCATTAGGTACCACAGAGCCTGAGAAAACTGCTTCCAAAGTTCGAACCCAAGTCTGAAATGAAGTTCCATAAAAATAATTTTTTTAAAAAATCCAACTTTATGGAGATTTTGTGACCGAATTGTATTTGTAACACGATTCTTACCACGTTTCCAAAATTTCAGACCACAGAGCCTGAGAAAACTGCTTCCAAAGTTCGAACCCAATTCTGAAATAAGCGTCCATAAGAATCATGATTTTTCTAAAAATCAAACTTTATGGAGATTTTGTGACTGAATTCGATTCGCAGCATGATTCTTATCACTGTTCCAAAATTCTAGCCCATTTGGTATTATAGATCCTTAGAAAACTGCTTCCAAAGTTCGAACCCAAGTCTTAAATAAGCGTCCATAAAAATTAAGATTTTTTTAAAAATCCAACTATTTGGAGATTTTGTGACTGAATTCGATTTGCAGCAATATTCTTATCACTGTTCCAAAATTCTAGCCCATTAGGTACCATAGAGCCTGAGAAAACTGCTTCCAAAGTTCAAACCCAAGTCTGAAATTAGCGTCCATAAAAATTATGATTTTTTTTAAATCCAACTTTATATAGATTTTAAGACCGAATTTGATTTGTAACACGATTCTTACCACGTTTCCAAAATTTCAGCCCATTTGGTACCATAGATCCTGAGAAAACTGCTTCCAAAGTTCGAACCCAAGTCTTAAATGAGCGTCCATAAAAATTATGATTTTTAAAAAAATCCAACTTTATGGAGATTTTGTGACTGAATTCGATTTGCAGCAATATTCTTATCACTGTTCCAAAATTCTAGCCCATTAGGTACCATAGAGCCTGAGAAAACTGCTTCCAAAGTTCGAACCCAAGTCTGAAATGAAGGTCCATAAAAATAAATTTTTTTAAAAATCCAACTTTATGGAGATTTTGTGACCGAATTGTATTTGTAACACGATTCTTACCACGTTTCCAAAATTTCAGCCCATTTGGTACCATAGAGCCTGAGAAAACTGCTTCCAAAGTTAGAACCCAAGTCTGAAATAAGCGTCCATAAGAATCATGATTTATCTAAAAATCAAACTTTATGGAGATTTTGTGACTGAATTCGATTCGCAGCATGATTCTTATGACTGTTTAAAAATTCTAGCCCATTAGGTACCATAGAGCCTGAGAAAACTGCTTCCAAAGTTCGAACCCAAGTCTTAAATGAGCGTCCATAAAAATTAAGATTTTTTAAAAAATCCAACTTTATGGAGATTTTGTGACTGAATTCGATTTGCAGCAATATTCTTATCACTGTTCCAAAATTCTAGCCCATTAGGTACCATAGAGCCTGAGAAAACTGCTTCCAAAGTTCAAACCCAAGTCTGAAATTAGCGTCCATAAAAATTATGATTTTTAAAAAAATCCAACTTTATGGAGATTTTGTGACTGAATTCGATTTGCAGCAATATTCTTATCACTGTTCCAAAATTCTAGCCCATTAGGTACCATAGAGCCTGAGAAAACTGCTTCCAAAGTTCGAACCCAAGTCTGAAATGAAGGTCCATAAAAATAAATTTTTTTAAAAATCCAACTTTATGGAGATTTTGTGACCGAATTTGATTTGTAACACGATTCTTACCACGTTTCCAAAATTTCAGCCCATTTGGTACCATAGAGCCTGAGAAAACTGCTTCCAAAGTTCGAACCCAAGTCTTAAATGAGCGTCCATAAAAATTATGATTTTTTTAAAAATCCAACTTTATCGAGATTTTGTGACTGAATTCGATTTGGAGCATGATTCTTATCATTGTTCCAAAATTCTAGCCCATTAGGTACCATTGAGCCTGAGAAAACTGCTTCCAAAGTTCGAACCCAAGTCTGAAATGAAGGTCCATAAAAATAAATTTTTTAAAAAATCCAACTTTATGGAGATTTTGTGACCGAATTTGATTTGAAACACGATTCTTACCACGTTTCCAAAATTTCAGCCCATTTGGTACCATAGAGCCTGAGAAAACTGCTTCCAAAGTTCGAACCCAAGTCTTAAATGAGCGTCCATAAAAATTATGATTTTTTAAATAATCCAAATTTGTGGAGATTTTGTGACTGAATTCGATTTGCAGCATGATTCTTATCACTGTTCCAAAATTCTAGCCCATTAGGTACCATAGAGCCTGAGAAAAGTGCTTCCAAAGTTCGAACCCAAGTCTGAAATTAGCGTCCATAAAAATTATGATTTTTTTTAAATCCAACTTTATATAGATTTTAAGACCGAATTTGATTTGTAACACGATTCTTACCACGTTTCCAAAATTTCAGCCCATTTGGTACCATAGAGCCTGAGAAAACTGCTTCCAAAGTTCGAACCCAAGTCTTAAATTAGCGTCCATAAAAATTATGATTTTTTTAAAAATCCAACTTTATCGAGATTTTGTGACTGAATTCGATTTGCAGCATGATTCTTATCACTGTTCCAAAATTCTAGCCCATTAGGTACCATAGAGCCTGAGAAAACTGCTTCCAAAGTTCGAACCCAAGTCTGAAATAAGCGTCCATAAGAATCATGATTTTTCTAAAAATCAAACTTTATGGAGATTTTGTGACTGAATTCGATTCGCAGCATGATTCTTATCACTGTTCCAAAATTCTAGCCAATTTGGTATTATAGATCCTGAGAAAACTGCTTCCAAAGTTCGAACCCAAGTCTTAAATGAGCGTCCATAAAAATTATGATTTTTTATAAAATCCAACTTTATATAGATTTTTGACTGAATTTGATTTGTACCACGATTCTTACCACTTTTCCAAAATTTCAGCCCATTTGGTACCATAGAGCCTGAGAAAACTGCTTCCAAAGTTCGAACCCAAGTCTTAAATTAGCGTCCATAAAAATTATGATTTTTTTAAAAATCCAACTTTATCGAGATTTTGTGACTGAATTCGATTTGCAGCATGATTCTTATCACTGTTCCAAAATTCTAGCCCATTAGGTACCATAGAGCCTGAGAAAACTGCTTCCAAAGTTCGAACCCAAGTCTGAAATAAGCGTCCATAAGAATCATGATTTTTCTAAAAATCAAACTTTATGGAGATTTTGTGACTGAATTCGATTCGCAGCATGATTCTTATCACTGTTCCAAAATTCTAGCCAATTTGGTATTATAGATCCTGAGAAAACTGCTTCCAAAGTTCGAACCCAAGTCTTAAATGAGCGTCCATAAAAATTATGATTTTTTATAAAATCCAACTTTATATAGATTTTTGACTGAATTTGATTTGTACCACGATTCTTACCACTTTTCCAAAATTTCAGCCCATTTGGTACCATAGAGCCTGAGAAAACTGCTTCCAAAGTTCAACCCCAAGTCTTAAATGAGCGTTCATAAAAATTATGATTTTTTTTTAAAATCCAACTTTATATAGATTTTCTGACCGAATTTGATTTGTTACACGATTCTTACCACGTTTCCAAAATTTCAGCCCATTTGGTACCATAGAGCCTGAGAAAACTGCTTCCAAAGTTCGAACCCAAGTCTGAAATAAGCGTCCATAAGAATCATGATTTTTTTTTTAAATCCAATTTTATATAGATTTTCTGACCGAATTTGATTTGTAACACGATTCTTACCACGTTTCCAAAATTTCAGCCCATTTGGTACCATAGAGCCTGAGAAAACTGCTTCCAAAGTTCGAACCCAAGTCTTAAATGAGCGTTCATAAAAATTATGATTTTTTTTTAAAATCCAACTTTATATAGATTTTCTGACCGAATTTGATTTGTTACACGATTCTTACCACGTTTCCAAAATTTCAGCCCATTTGGTACCATAGAGCCTGAGAAAACTGCTTCCAAAGTTCGAACCCAAGTCTTAAATGAGCGTCCATAAAAATTATGATTTTTTAAATAATCCAAATTTGTGGAGATTTTGTGACTGAATTCGATTTGCAGCATGATTCTTATCACTGTTCCAAAATTCTAGCCCATTAGGTACCATAGAGCCTGAGAAAAGTGCTTCCAAAGTTCGAACCCAAGTCTGAAATTAGTGTCCATAAAAATTATGATTTTTTTTAAATCCAACTTTATATAGATTTTAAGACCGAATTTGATTTGTAACACGATTCTTACCACGTTTCCAAAATTTCAGCCCATTTGGTACCATAGAGCCTGAGAAAACTGCTTCCAAAGTTCGAACCCAAGTCTTAAATGAGCGTCCATAAAAATTATGATTTTTTTAAAAATCCAACTTTATCTAGATTTTGTGACTGAATTCGATTTGCAGCATGATTCTTATCACTGTTCCAAAATTCTAGCCCATTATGTACCATAGAGCCTGAGAAAACTGCTTCCAAAGTTCGAACCCAAGTCTGAAATAAGCGTCCATAAGAATCATGATTTTTCTAAAAATCAAACTTTATGGAGATTTTGTGACTGAATTCGATTCGCAGCATGATTCTTATCACTGTTCCAAAATTCTAGCCAATTTGGTATTATAGATCCTGAGAAAACTGCTTCCAAAGTTCGAACCCAAGTCTTAAATGAGCGTCCATAAAAATTATGATTTTTTATAAAATCCAACTTTATATAGATTTTTGACTGAATTTGATTTGTACCACGATTCTTACCACTTTTCCAAAATTTCAGCCCATTTGGTACCATAGAGCCTGAGAAAACTGCTTCCAAAGTTCAACCCCAAGTCTTAAATGAGCGTTCATAAAAATTATGATTTTTTTTTAAAATCCAACTTTATATAGATTTTCTGACCGAATTTGATTTGTTACACGATTCTTACCACGTTTCCAAAATTTCAGCCCATTTGGTACCATAGAGCCTGAGAAAACTGCTTCCAAAGTTCGAACCCAAGTCTGAAATAAGCGTCCATAAGAATCATGATTTTTTTTTAAATCCAATTTTATATAGATTTTCTGACCGAATTTGATTTGTAACACGATTCTTACCACGTTTCCAAAATTTCAGCCCATTTGGTACCATAGAGCCTGAGAAAACTGCTTCCAAAGTTCGAACCCAAGTCTTAAATGAGCGTTCATAAAAATTATGATTTTTTAAAAAATCCAACTTTATATAGAGTTTGTGACTGAATTCGATTTGGAGCATGATTCTTATGACTGTTTAAAAATTCTAGCCCATTAGGTACCATAGAGCCTGAGAAAACTGCTTCCAAAGTTCGAACCCAAGTCTGAAATTAGCGTCCATAAAAATTATGATTTTTTTTAAATCCAACTTTATATAGATTTTGTGACCGAATTTGATTTGTAACACGATTCTTACCACGTTTCCAAAATTTCAGCCCATTTGGTACCATAGAGCCTGAGAAAACTGCTTCCAAAGTTAGAACCCAAGTCTGAAATAAGCGTCCATAAGAATCATGATTTATCTAAAAATCAAACTTTATGGAGATTTTGTGACTGAATTCGATTCGCAGCATGATTCTTATGACTGTTTAAAAATTCTAGCCCATTAGGTACCATAGAGCCTGAGAAAACTGCTTCCAAAGTTCGAACCCAAGTCTTAAATGAGCGTCCATAAAAATTAAGATTTTTTAAAAAATCCAACTTTATGGAGATTTTGTGACTGAATTCGATTTGCAGCAATATTCTTATCACTGCTCCAAAATTCTAGCCCATTTGGTATTATAGATCCTGAGAAAACTGCTTCCAAAGTTCGAACCCAAGTCTTAAATGAGCGTCCATAAAAATTATGATTTTTTATAAAATCCAACTTTATATAGATTTTGTGACTGAATTCGATTTGGAGCATGATTCTTATCACTGTTCCAAAATTCTAGCCCATTAGGTACCATTGAGCCTGAGAAAACTGCTTACAAAGTTCGAACCCATGTCTGAAATTAGCGTCCATAAAAATTATGATTTTTTTTTAAATCCAACTTTATATAGATTTTTGACTGAATTTGATTTGTACCACGATTCTTACCACTTTTCCAAAATTTCAGCCAATTTCGTACCATAGAGCCTGAGAAAACTGCTTCCAAAGTTCGAACCCAAGTCTTAAATGAGCGTTCATAAAAATTATGATTTTTTAAAAAATCCAACTTTATATAGAGTTTGTGACTGAATTCGATTTGGAGCATGATTCTTATGACTGTTTAAAAATTCTAGCCCATTAGGTACCATAGAGCCTGAGAAAACTGCTTCCAAAGTTCGAACCCAAGTCTGAAATTAGCGTCCATAAAAATTATGATTTTTTTTAAATCCAACTTTATATAGATTTTGTGACCGAATTTGATTTGTAACACGATTCTTACCACGTTTCCAAAATTTCAGCCCATTTGGTACCATAGAGCCTGAGAAAACTGCTTCCAAAGTTAGAACCCAAGTCTGAAATAAGCGTCCATAAGAATCATGATTTATCTAAAAATCAAACTTTATGGAGATTTTGTGACTGAATTCGATTCGCAGCATGATTCTTATGACTGTTTAAAAATTCTAGCCCATTAGGTACCATAGAGCCTGAGAAAACTGCTTCCAAAGTTCGAACCCAAGTCTTAAATGAGCGTCCATAAAAATTAAGATTTTTTAAAAAATCCAACTTTATGGAGATTTTGTGACTGAATTCGATTTGCAGCAATATTCTTATCACTGTTCCAAAATTCTAGCCCATTAGGTACCATAGAGCCTGAGAAAACTGCTTCCAAAGTTCAAACCCAAGTCTGAAATTAGCGTCCATAAAAATTATGATTTTTTTTAAATCCAACTTTAAATAGATTTTAAGACCGAATTTGATTTGTAACACGATTCTTACCACGTTTCCAAAATTTCAGCCCATTTGGTACCATAGAGCCTGAGAAAACTGCTTCCAAAGTTCGCACCCAAGTCTTAAATGAGCGTCCATAAAAATTATGATTTTTTAAATAATCCAAATTTATGGAGATTTTGTGACTGAATTCGATTTGCAGCATGATTCTTATCACTGTTCCAAAATTCTAGCCCATTAGGTACCATAGAGCCTGAGAAAACTGCTTCCAAAGTTCGAACCCAAGTCTGAAATTAGCGTCCATAAAAATTATGATTTTTTTTTAAATCCAACTTTATATAGATTTTGTGACTGAATTTGATTTGTACCACGATTCTTACCACTTTTCCAAAATTTCAGCCCATTTGGTACCATAGATCCTGAGAAAACTGCTTCCAAAGTTCGAACCCAAGTCTTAAATGAGCGTCCATAAAAATTATGATTTTTAAAAAAATCCAACTTTATGGAGATTTTGTGACTGAATTCGATTTGCAGCAATATTCTTATCACTGTTCCAAAATTCTAGCCCATTAGGTACCATAGAGCCTGAGAAAACTGCTTCCAAAGTTCGAACCCAAGTCTGAAATGAAGGTCCATAAAAATAAATTTTTTTAAAAATCCAACTTTATGGAGATTTTGTGACCGAATTGTATTTGTAACACGATTCTTACCACGTTTCCAAAATTTCAGCCCATTTGGTACCATAGAGCCTGAGAAAACTGCTTCCAAAGTTAGAACCCAAGTCTGAAATAAGCGTCCATAAGAATCATGATTTATCTAAAAATCAAACTTTATGGAGATTTTGTGACTGAATTCGATTCGCAGCATGATTCTTATGACTGTTTAAAAATTCTAGCCCATTAGGTACCATAGAGCCTGAGAAAACTGCTTCCAAAGTTCGAACCCAAGTCTTAAATGAGCGTCCATAAAAATTAAGATTTTTTAAAAAATCCAACTTTATGGAGATTTTGTGACTGAATTCGATTTGCAGCAATATTCTTATCACTGTTCCAAAATTCTAGCCCATTAGGTACCATAGAGCCTGAGAAAACTGCTTCCAAAGTTCAAACCCAAGTCTGAAATTAGCGTCCATAAAAATTATGATTTTTAAAAAAATCCAACTTTATGGAGATTTTGTGACTGAATTCGATTTGCAGCAATATTCTTATCACTGTTCCAAAATTCTAGCCCATTAGGTACCATAGAGCCTGAGAAAACTGCTTCCAAAGTTCGAACCCAAGTCTGAAATGAAGGTCCATAAAAATAATTTTTTTTAAAAATCCAACTTTATGGAGATTTTGTGACCGAATTTGATTTGTAACACGATTCTTACCACGTTTCCAAAATTTCAGCCCATTTGGTACCATAGAGCCTGAGAAAACTGCTTCCAAAGTTCGAACCCAAGTCTGAAATTAGCGTCCATAAAAATTATGATTTTTTTTAAATCCAACTTTATATAGATTTTGTGACCGAATTTGATTTGTAACACGATTCTTACCACGTTTCCAAAATTTCAGCCCATTTGGTACCATAGAGCCTGAGAAAACTGCTTCCAAAGTTAGAACCCAAGTCTGAAATAAGCGTCCATAAGAATCATGATTTATCTAAAAATCAAACTTTATGGAGATTTTGTGACTGAATTCGATTCGCAGCATGATTCTTATGACTGTTTAAAAATTCTAGCCCATTAGGTACCATAGAGCCTGAGAAAACTGCTTCCAAAGTTCGAACCCAAGTCTTAAATGAGCGTCCATAAAAATTAAGATTTTTTAAAAAATCCAACTTTATGGAGATTTTGTGACTGAATTCGATTTGCAGCAATATTCTTATCACTGTTCCAAAATTCTAGCCCATTAGGTACCATAGAGCCTGAGAAAACTGCTTCCAAAGTTCAAACCCAAGTCTGAAATTAGCGTCCATAAAAATTATGATTTTTTTTAAATCCAACTTTAAATAGATTTTAAGACCGAATTTGATTTGTAACACGATTCTTACCACGTTTCCAAAATTTCAGCCCATTTGGTACCATAGAGCCTGAGAAAACTGCTTCCAAAGTTCGCACCCAAGTCTTAAATGAGCGTCCATAAAAATTATGATTTTTTAAAAAATCCAACTTTATATAGATTTTGTGACTGAATTCGATTTGGAGCATGATTCTTATCATTGTTCCAAAATTCTAGCCCATTAGGTACCATTGAGCCTGAGAAAACTGCTTCCAAAGTACGAACCCAAGTCTTAAATGAGCGTCCATAAAAATTATGATTTTTAAAAAAATCCAACTTTATGGAGATTTTGTGACTGAATTCGATTTGCAGCAATATTCTTATCACTGTTCCAAAATTCTAGCCCATTAGGTACCACAGAGCCTGAGAAAACTGCTTCCAAAGTTCGAACCCAAGTCTGAAATGAAGTTCCATAAAAATAATTTTTTTTAAAAATCCAACTTTATGGAGATTTTGTGACCGAATTTGATTTGTAACACGATTCTTACCACGTTTCCAAAATTTCAGCCTATTTGGTACCATAGAGCCTGAGAAAACTGCTTCCAAAGTTCGAACCCAATTCTGAAATAAGCGTCCATAAGAATCATGATTTTACTAAAAATCAAACTTTATGGAGATTTTGTGACTGAATTCGATTCGCAGCATGATTCTTATCACTGTTCCAAAATTCTAGCCCATTTGGTATTATAGATCCTTAGAAAACTGCTTCCAAAGTTCGAACCCAAGTCTTAAATAAGCGTCCATAAAAATTAAGATTTTTTAAAAAATCCAACTATTTGGAGATTTTGTGACTGAATTCGATTTGCAGCAATATTCTTATCACTGTTCCAAAATTCTAGCCCATTAGGTACCATAGAGCCTGAGAAAACTGCTTCCAAAGTTCAAACCCAAGTCTGAAATTAGCGTCCATAAAAATTATGATTTTTTTTTAAATCCAACTTTATATAGATTTTTCACTGAATTTGATTTGTACCACGATTCTTACCACTTTTCCAAAATTTCAGCCCATTTGGTACCATAGAGCCTGAGAAAACTGCTTCCAAAGTTCGAACCCAAGTCTTAAATGAGCGTCCATAAAAATTATGATTTTTTAAAAAATCCAACTTTATCGAGATTTTGTGACTGAATTCGATTTGCAGCATGATTCTTATCACTGTTTCAAAATTCTAGCCCATTAGGTACCATAGAGCCTGAGAAAACTGCTTCCAAAGTTCGAACCCAAGTCTGAAATAAGCGTCCATAAGAATCATGAATTTTCTTAAAATAAAACTTTATGGAGATTTTGTGACTGAATTCGATTCGCAGCATGATTCTTATCACTGTTCCAAAATTCTAGCCCATTTGGTATTATAGATCCTGAGAAAACTGCTTCCAAAGTTCGAACCCAAGTCTTAAATGAGCGTCCATAAAAATTATGATTTTTTATAAAATCCAACTTTATATAGATTTTGTGATTGAATTCGATTTGGAGCATGATTCTTATCACTGTTCCAAAATTCTAGCCCATTAGGTACCATTGAGCCTGAGAAAACTGCTTACAAAGTTCGAACCCATGTCTGAAATTAGCGTCCATAAAAATTATGATTTTTTTTTAAATCCAACTTTATATAGATTTTTGACTGAATTTGATTTGTACCACGATTCTTACCACTTTTCCAAAATTTCAGCCCATTTGGTACCATAGAGCCTGAGAAAACTGCTTCCAAAGTTCGAACCCAAGTCTTAAATGAGCGTTCATAAAAATTATGATTTTTAAAAAAATCCAACTTTATATAGAGTTTGTGACTGAATTCGATTTGGAGCATGATTCTTATGACTGTTTAAAAATTCTAGCCCATTAGGTACCATAGAGCCTGAGAAAACTGCTTCCAAAGTTCGAACCCAAGTCTGAAATTAGCGTCCATAAAAATTATGATTTTTTTTAAATCCAACTTTATATAGATTTTGTGACCGAATTTGATTTGTAACACGATTCTTACCACGTTTCCAAAATTTCAGCCCATTTGGTACCATAGAGCCTGAGAAAACTGCTTCCAAAGTTAGAACCCAAGTCTGAAATAAGCGTCCATAAGAATCATGATTTATCTAAAAATCAAACTTTATGGAGATTTTGTGACTGAATTCGATTCGCAGCATGATTCTTATGACTGTTTAAAAATTCTAGCCCATTAGGTACCATAGAGCCTGAGAAAACTGCTTCCAAAGTTCGAACCCAAGTCTTAAATGAGCGTCCATAAAAATTAAGATTTTTTAAAAAATCCAACTTTATGGAGATTTTGTGACTGAATTCGATTTGCAGCAATATTCTTATCACTGTTCCAAAATTCTAGCCCATTAGGTACCATAGAGCCTGAGAAAACTGCTTCCAAAGTTCAAACCCAAGTCTGAAATTAGCGTCCATAAAAATTATGATTTTTTTTAAATCCAACTTTAAATAGATTTTAAGACCGAATTTGATTTGTAACACGATTCTTACCACGTTTCCAAAATTTCAGCCCATTTGGTACCATAGAGCCTGAGAAAACTGCTTCCAAAGTTCGCACCCAAGTCTTAAATGAGCGTCCATAAAAATTATGATTTTTTAAAAAATCCAACTTTATATAGATTTTGTGACTGAATTCGATTTGGAGCATGATTCTTATCATTGTTCCAAAATTCTAGCCCATTAGGTACCATTGAGCCTGAGAAAACTGCTTCCAAAGTACGAACCCAAGTCTTAAATGAGCGTCCATAAAAATTATGATTTTTAAAAAAATCCAACTTTATGGAGATTTTGTGACTGAATTCGATTTGCAGCAATATTCTTATCACTGTTCCAAAATTCTAGCCCATTAGGTACCACAGAGCCTGAGAAAACTGCTTCCAAAGTTCGAACCCAAGTCTGAAATGAAGTTCCATAAAAATAATTTTTTTAAAAAATCCAACTTTATGGAGATTTTGTGACCGAATTTGATTTGTAACACGATTCTTACCACGTTTCCAAAATTTCAGCCTATTTGGTACCATAGAGCCTGAGAAAACTGCTTCCAAAGTTCGAACCCAATTCTGAAATAAGCGTCCATAAGAATCATGATTTTTCTAAAAATCAAACTTTATGGAGATTTTGTGACTGAATTCGATTCGCAGCATGATTCTTATCACTGTTCCAAAATTCTAGCCCATTTGGTATTATAGATCCTTAGAAAACTGCTTCCAAAGTTCGAACCCAAGTCTTAAATAAGCGTCCATAAAAATTAAGATTTTTTAAAAAATCCAACTATTTGGAGATTTTGTGACTGAATTCGATTTGCAGCAATATTCTTATCACTGTTCCAAAATTCTAGCCCATTAGGTACCATAGAGCCTGAGAAAACTGCTTCCAAAGTTCGAACCCAAGTCTGAAATGAAGGTCCATAAAAATAAATTTTTTTAAAAATCCAACTTTATGGAGATTTTGTGACCGAATTTGATTTGTAACACGATTCTTACCACTTTTCCAAAATTTCAGCCCATTTGGTACCATAGAGCCTGAGAAAACTGCTTCCAAAGTTCGAACCCAAGTCTTAAATGAGCGTCCATAAAAATTATGATTTTTTTAAAAATCCAACTTTATCGAGATTTTGTGACTGAATTCGATTTGGAGCATGATTCTTATCATTGTTCCAAAATTCTAGCCCATTAGGTACCATTGAGCCTGAGAAAACTGCTTCCAAAGTTCGAACCCAAGTCTGAAATAAGCGTCCATAAGAATCATGATTTTTCTAAAAATCAAACTTTATGGAGATTTTGTGACTGAATTCGATTCGCAGCATGATTCTTATCACTGTTCCAAAATTCTAGCCAATTTGGTATTATAGATCCTGAGAAAACTGCTTCCAAAGTTCGAACCCAAGTCTTAAATGAGCGTCCATAAAAATTATGATTTTTTTTTAAATCCAACTTTATATAGATTTTTGACTGAATTTGATTTGTACCACGATTCTTACCACTTTTCCAAAATTTCAGCCCATTTCGTACCATAGAGCCTGAGAAAACTGCTTCCAAAGTTCGAACCCAAGTCTTAAATGAGCGTTCATAAAAATTATGATTTTTTAAAAAATCCAACTTTATATAGAGTTTGTGACTGAATTCGATTTGGAGCATGATTCTTATGACTGTTTAAAAATTCTAGCCCATTAGGTACCATAGAGCCTGAGAAAACTGCTTCCAAAGTTCGAACCCAAGTCTGAAATTAGCGTCCATAAAAATTATGATTTTTTTTAAATCCAACTTTATATAGATTTTGTGACCGAATTTGATTTGTAACACGATTCTTACCATGTTTCCAAAATTTCAGCCCATTTGGTACCATAGAGCCTGAGAAAACTGCTTCCAAAGTTAGAACCCAAGTCTGAAATAAGCGTCCATAAGAATCATGATTTATCTAAAAATCAAACTTTATGGAGATTTTGTGACTGAATTCGATTCGCAGCATGATTCTTATGACTGTTTAAAAATTCTAGCCCATTAGGTACCATAGAGCCTGAGAAAACTGCTTCCAAAGTTCGAACCCAAGTCTTAAATGAGCGTCCATAAAAATTAAGATTTTTTAAAAAATCCAACTTTATGGAGATTTTGTGACTGAATTCGATTTGCAGCAATATTCTTATCACTGTTCCAAAATTCTAGCCCATTAGGTACCATAGAGCCTGAGAAAACTGCTTCCAAAGTTCAAACCCAAGTCTGAAATTAGCGTCCATAAAAATTATGATTTTTTTTAAATCCAACTTTAAATAGATTTTAAGACCGAATTTGATTTGTAACACGATTCTTACCACGTTTCCAAAATTTCAGCCCATTTGGTACCATAGAGCCTGAGAAAACTGCTTCCAAAGTTCGCACCCAAGTCTTAAATGAGCGTCCATAAAAATTATGATTTTTTAAATAATCCAAATTTATGGAGATTTTGTGACTGAATTCGATTTGCAGCATGATTCTTATCACTGTTCCAAAATTCTAGCCCATTAGGTACCATAGAGCCTGAGAAAACTGCTTCCAAAGTTCGAACCCAAGTCTGAAATTAGCGTCCATAAAAATTATGATTTTTTTTTAAATCCAACTTTATATAGATTTTGTGACTGAATTTGATTTGTACCACGATTCTTACCACTTTTCCAAAATTTCAGCCCATTTGGTACCATAGATCCTGAGAAAACTGCTTCCAAAGTTCGAACCCAAGTCTTAAATGAGCGTCCATAAAAATTATGATTTTTAAAAAAATCCAACTTTATGGAGATTTTGTGACTGAATTCGATTTGCAGCAATATTCTTATCACTGTTCCAAAATTCTAGCCCATTAGGTACCATAGAGCCTGAGAAAACTGCTTCCAAAGTTCGAACCCAAGTCTGAAATGAAGGTCCATAAAAATAAATTTTTTTAAAAATCCAACTTTATGGAGATTTTGTGACCGAATTGTATTTGTAACACGATTCTTACCACGTTTCCAAAATTTCAGCCCATTTGGTACCATAGAGCCTGAGAAAACTGCTTCCAAAGTTAGAACCCAAGTCTGAAATAAGCGTCCATAAGAATCATGATTTATCTAAAAATCAAACTTTATGGAGATTTTGTGACTGAATTCGATTCGCAGCATGATTCTTATGACTGTTTAAAAATTCTAGCCCATTAGGTACCATAGAGCCTGAGAAAACTGCTTCCAAAGTTCGAACCCAAGTCTTAAATGAGCGTCCATAAAAATTAAGATTTTTTAAAAAATCCAACTTTATGGAGATTTTGTGACTGAATTCGATTTGCAGCAATATTCTTATCACTGTTCCAAAATTCTAGCCCATTAGGTACCATAGAGCCTGAGAAAACTGCTTCCAAAGTTCAAACCCAAGTCTGAAATTAGCGTCCATAAAAATTATGATTTTTAAAAAAATCCAACTTTATGGAGATTTTGTGACTGAATTCGATTTGCAGCAATATTCTTATCACTGTTCCAAAATTCTAGCCCATTAGGTACCATAGAGCCTGAGAAAACTGCTTCCAAAGTTCGAACCCAAGTCTGAAATGAAGGTCCATAAAAATAAATTTTTTTAAAAATCCAACTTTATGGAGATTTTGTGACCGAATTTGATTTGTAACACGATTCTTACCACGTTTCCAAAATTTCAGCCCATTTGGTACCATAGAGCCTGAGAAAACTGCTTCCAAAGTTCGAACCCAAGTCTGAAATTAGCGTCCATAAAAATTATGATTTTTTTTAAATCCAACTTTATATAGATTTTGTGACCGAATTTGATTTGTAACACGATTCTTACCACGTTTCCAAAATTTCAGCCCATTTGGTACCATAGAGCCTGAGAAAACTGCTTCCAAAGTTAGAACCCAAGTCTGAAATAAGCGTCCATAAGAATCATGATTTATCTAAAAATCAAACTTTATGGAGATTTTGTGACTGAATTCGATTCGCAGCATGATTCTTATGACTGTTTAAAAATTCTAGCCCATTAGGTACCATAGAGCCTGAGAAAACTGCTTCCAAAGTTCGAACCCAAGTCTTAAATGAGCGTCCATAAAAATTAAGATTTTTTAAAAAATCCAACTTTATGGAGATTTTGTGACTGAATTCGATTTGCAGCAATATTCTTATCACTGTTCCAAAATTCTAGCCCATTAGGTACCATAGAGCCTGAGAAAACTGCTTCCAAAGTTCAAACCCAAGTCTGAAATTAGCGTCCATAAAAATTATGATTTTTTTTAAATCCAACTTTAAATAGATTTTAAGACCGAATTTGATTTGTAACACGATTCTTACCACGTTTCCAAAATTTCAGCCCATTTGGTACCATAGAGCCTGAGAAAACTGCTTCCAAAGTTCGCACCCAAGTCTTAAATGAGCGTCCATAAAAATTATGATTTTTTAAAAAATCCAACTTTATATAGATTTTGTGACTGAATTCGATTTGGAGCATGATTCTTATCATTGTTCCAAAATTCTAGCCCATTAGGTACCATTGAGCCTGAGAAAACTGCTTCCAAAGTACGAACCCAAGTCTTAAATGAGCGTCCATAAAAATTATGATTTTTAAAAAAATCCAACTTTATGGAGATTTTGTGACTGAATTCGATTTGCAGCAATATTCTTATCACTGTTCCAAAATTCTAGCCCATTAGGTACCACAGAGCCTGAGAAAACTGCTTCCAAAGTTCGAACCCAAGTCTGAAATGAAGTTCCATAAAAATAATTTTTTTAAAAAATCCAACTTTATGGAGATTTTGTGACCGAATTTGATTTGTAACACGATTCTTACCACGTTTCCAAAATTTCAGCCTATTTGGTACCATAGAGCCTGAGAAAACTGCTTCCAAAGTTCGAACCCAATTCTGAAATAAGCGTCCATAAGAATCATGATTTTACTAAAAATCAAACTTTATGGAGATTTTGTGACTGAATTCGATTCGCAGCATGATTCTTATCACTGTTCCAAAATTCTAGCCCATTTGGTATTATAGATCCTTAGAAAACTGCTTCCAAAGTTCGAACCCAAGTCTTAAATAAGCGTCCATAAAAATTAAGATTTTTTAAAAAATCCAACTATTTGGAGATTTTGTGACTGAATTCGATTTGCAGCAATATTCTTATCACTGTTCCAAAATTCTAGCCCATTAGGTACCATAGAGCCTGAGAAAACTGCTTCTAAAGTTCAAACCCAAGTCTGAAATTAGCGTCCATAAAAATTATGATTTTTTTTTAAATCCAACTTTATATAGATTTTTGACTGAATTTGATTTGTACCACGATTCTTACCACTTTTCCAAAATTTCAGCCCATTTGGTACCATAGAGCCTGAGAAAACTGCTTGCAAAGTTCGAACCCAAGTCTTAAATGAGCGTCCATAAAAATTATGATTTTTTAAAAAATCCAACTTTATCGAGATTTTGTGACTGAATTCGATTTGCAGCATGATTCTTATCACTGTTTCAAAATTCTAGCCCATTAGGTACCATAGAGCCTGAGAAAACTGCTTCCAAAGTTCGAACCCAAGTCTGAAATAAGCGTCCATAAGAATCATGAATTTTCTTAAAATAAAACTTTATGGAGATTTTGTGACTGAATTCGATTCGCAGCATGATTCTTATCACTGTTCCAAAATTCTAGCCCATTTGGTATTATAGATCCTGAGAAAACTGCTTCCAAAGTTCGAACCCAAGTCTTAAATGAGCGTCCATAAAAATTATGATTTTTTATAAAATCCAACTTTATATAGATTTTGTGATTGAATTCGATTTGGAGCATGATTCTTATCACTGTTCCAAAATTCTAGCCCATTAGGTACCATTGAGCCTGAGAAAACTGCTTACAAAGTTCGAACCCATGTCTGAAATTAGCGTCCATAAAAATTATGATTTTTTTTTAAATCCAACTTTATATAGATTTTTGACTGAATTTGATTTGTACCACGATTCTTACCACTTTTTCCAAAATTTCAGCCCATTTGGTACCATAGAGCCTGAGAAAACTGCTTCCAAAGTTCGAACCCAAGTCTTAAATGAGCGTTCATAAAAATTATGATTTTTAAAAAAATCCAACTTTATATAGAGTTTGTGACTGAATTCGATTTGGAGCATGATTCTTATGACTGTTTAAAAATTCTAGCCCATTAGGTACCATAGAGCCTGAGAAAACTGCTTCCAAAGTTCGAACCCAAGTCTGAAATTAGCGTCCATAAAAATTATGATTTTTTTTAAATCCAACTTTATATAGATTTTGTGACCGAATTTGATTTGTAACACGATTCTTACCACGTTTCCAAAATTTCAGCCCATTTGGTACCATAGAGCCTGAGAAAACTGCTTCCAAAGTTAGAACCCAAGTCTGAAATAAGCGTCCATAAGAATCATGATTTATCTAAAAATCAAACTTTATGGAGATTTTGTGACTGAATTCGATTCGCAGCATGATTCTTATGACTGTTTAAAAATTCTAGCCCATTAGGTACCATAGAGCCTGAGAAAACTGCTTCCAAAGTTCGAACCCAAGTCTTAAATGAGCGTCCATAAAAATTAAGATTTTTTAAAAAATCCAACTTTATGGAGATTTTGTGACTGAATTCGATTTGCAGCAATATTCTTATCACTGTTCCAAAATTCTAGCCCATTAGGTACCATAGAGCCTGAGAAAACTGCTTCCAAAGTTCAAACCCAAGTCTGAAATTAGCGTCCATAAAAATTATGATTTTTTTTAAATCCAACTTTAAATAGATTTTAAGACCGAATTTGATTTGTAACACGATTCTTACCACGTTTCCAAAATTTCAGCCCATTTGGTACCATAGAGCCTGAGAAAACTGCTTCCAAAGTTCGCACCCAAGTCTTAAATGAGCGTCCATAAAAATTATGATTTTTTTAAAAATCCAACTTTATCGAGATTTTGTGACTGAATTCGATTTGCAGCATGATTCTTATCACTGTTTCAAAATTCTAGCCCATTAGGTACCATAGAGCCTGAGAAAACTGCTTCCAAAGTTCGAACCCAAGTCTGAAATAAGCGTCCATAAGAATCATGAATTTTCTTAAAATAAAACTTTATGGAGATTTTGTGACTGAATTCGATTCGCAGCATGATTCTTATCACTGTTCCAAAATTCTAGCCCATTTGGTATTATAGATCCTGAGAAAACTGCTTCCAAAGTTCGAACCCAAGTCTTAAATGAGCGTCCATAAAAATTATGATTTTTTATAAAATCCAACTTTATATAGATTTTGTGATTGAATTCGATTTGGAGCATGATTCTTATCACTGTTCCAAAATTCTAGCCCATTAGGTACCATTGAGCCTGAGAAAACTGCTTACAAAGTTCGAACCCATGTCTGAAATTAGCGTCCATAAAAATTATGATTTTTTTTTAAATCCAACTTTATATAGATTTTTGACTGAATTTGATTTGTACCACGATTCTTACCACTTTTCCAAAATTTCAGCCCATTTGGTACCATAGAGCCTGAGAAAACTGCTTCCAAAGTTCGAACCCAAGTCTTAAATGAGCGTTCATAAAAATTATGATTTTTAAAAAAATCCAACTTTATATAGAGTTTGTGACTGAATTCGATTTGGAGCATGATTCTTATGACTGTTTAAAAATTCTAGCCCATTAGGTACCATAGAGCCTGAGAAAACTGCTTCCAAAGTTCGAACCCAAGTCTGAAATTAGCGTCCATAAAAATTATGATTTTTTTTAAATCCAACTTTATATAGATTTTGTGACCGAATTTGATTTGTAACACGATTCTTACCACGTTTCCAAAATTTCAGCCCATTTGGTACCATAGAGCCTGAGAAAACTGCTTCCAAAGTTAGAACCCAAGTCTGAAATAAGCGTCCATAAGAATCATGATTTATCTAAAAATCAAACTTTATGGAGATTTTGTGACTGAATTCGATTCGCAGCATGATTCTTATGACTGTTTAAAAATTCTAGCCCATTAGGTACCATAGAGCCTGAGAAAACTGCTTCCAAAGTTCGAACCCAAGTCTTAAATGAGCGTCCATAAAAATTAAGATTTTTTAAAAAATCCAACTTTATGGAGATTTTGTGACTGAATTCGATTTGCAGCAATATTCTTATCACTGTTCCAAAATTCTAGCCCATTAGGTACCATAGAGCCTGAGAAAACTGCTTCCAAAGTTCAAACCCAAGTCTGAAATTAGCGTCCATAAAAATTATGATTTTTTTTAAATCCAACTTTAAATAGATTTTAAGACCGAATTTGATTTGTAACACGATTCTTACCACGTTTCCAAAATTTCAGCCCATTTGGTACCATAGAGCCTGAGAAAACTGCTTCCAAAGTTCGCACCCAAGTCTTAAATGAGCGTCCATAAAAATTATGATTTTTTAAAAAATCCAACTTTATATAGATTTTGTGACTGAATTCGATTTGGAGCATGATTCTTATCATTGTTCCAAAATTCTAGCCCATTAGGTACCATTGAGCCTGAGAAAACTGCTTCCAAAGTACGAACCCAAGTCTTAAATGAGCGTCCATAAAAATTATGATTTTTAAAAAAATCCAACTTTATGGAGATTTTGTGACTGAATTCGATTTGCAGCAATATTCTTATCACTGTTCCAAAATTCTAGCCCATTAGGTACCACAGAGCCTGAGAAAACTGCTTCCAAAGTTCGAACCCAAGTCTGAAATGAAGTTCCATAAAAATAATTTTTTTAAAAAATCCAACTTTATGGAGATTTTGTGACCGAATTTGATTTGTAACACGATTCTTACCACGTTTCCAAAATTTCAGCCTATTTGGTACCATAGAGCCTGAGAAAACTGCTTCCAAAGTTCGAACCCAATTCTGAAATAAGCGTCCATAAGAATCATGATTTTTCTAAAAATCAAACTTTATGGAGATTTTGTGACTGAATTCGATTCGCAGCATGATTCTTATCACTGTTCCAAAATTCTAGCCCATTTGGTATTATAGATCCTTAGAAAACTGCTTCCAAAGTTCGAACCCAAGTCTTAAATAAGCGTCCATAAAAATTAAGATTTTTTAAAAAATCCAACTATTTGGAGATTTTGTGACTGAATTCGATTTGCAGCAATATTCTTATCACTGTTCCAAAATTCTAGCCCATTAGGTACCATAGAGCCTGAGAAAACTGCTTCCAAAGTTCAAACCCAAGTCTGAAATTAGCGTCCATAAAAATTATGATTTTTTTTAAATCCAACTTTATATAGATTTTAAGACCGAATTTGATTTGTAACACGATTCTTACCACGTTTCCAAAATTTCAGCCCATTTGGTACCATAGATCCTGAGAAAACTGCTTCCAAAGTTCGAACCCAAGTCTTAAATGAGCGTCCATAAAAATTATGATTTTTAAAAAAATCCAACTTTATGGAGATTTTGTGACTGAATTCGATTTGCAGCAATATTCTTATCACTGTTCCAAAATTCTAGCCCATTAGGTACCATAGAGCCTGAGAAAACTGCTTCCAAAGTTCGAACCCAAGTCTGAAATGAAGGTCCATAAAAATAAATTTTTTTAAAAATCCAACTTTATGGAGATTTTGTGACCGAATTGTATTTGTAACACGATTCTTACCACGTTTCCAAAATTTCAGCCCATTTGGTACCATAGATCCTGAGAAAACTGCTTCCAAAGTTCGAACCCAAGTCTTAAATGAGCGTCCATAAAAATTATGATTTTTAAAAAAATCCAACTTTATGGAGATTTTGTGACTGAATTCGATTTGCAGCAATATTCTTATCACTGTTCCAAAATTCTAGCCCATTAGGTACCATAGAGCCTGAGAAAACTGCTTCCAAAGTTCGAACCCAAGTCTGAAATGAAGGTCCATAAAAATAAATTTTTTTAAAAATCCAACTTTATGGAGATTTTGTGACCGAATTGTATTTGTAACACGATTCTTACCACGTTTCCAAAATTTCAGCCCATTTGGTACCATAGAGCCTGAGAAAACTGCTTCCAAAGTTAGAACCCTAGTCTGAAATAAGCGTCCATAAGAATCATGATTTATCTAAAAATCAAACTTTATGGAGATTTTGTGACTGAATTCGATTCGCAGCATGATTCTTATGACTGTTTAAAAATTCTAGCCCATTAGGTACCATAGAGCCTGAGAAAACTGCTTCCAAAGTTCGAACCCAAGTCTTAAATGAGCGTCCATAAAAATTAAGATTTTTTAAAAAATCCAACTTTATGGAGATTTTGTGACTGAATTCGATTTGCAGCAATATTCTTATCACTGTTCCAAAATTCTAGCCCATTAGGTACCATAGAGCCTGAGAAAACTGCTTCCAAAGTTCAAACCCAAGTCTGAAATTAGCGTCCATAAAAATTATGATTTTTAAAAAAATCCAACTTTATGGAGATTTTGTGACTGAATTCGATTTGCAGCAATATTCTTATCACTGTTCCAAAATTCTAGCCCATTAGGTACCATAGAGCCTGAGAAAACTGCTTCCAAAGTTCGAACCCAAGTCTGAAATGAAGGTCCATAAAAATAAATTTTTTTAAAAATCCAACTTTATGGAGATTTTGTGACCGAATTTGATTTGTAACACGATTCTTACCACGTTTCCAAAATTTCAGCCCATTTGGTACCATAGAGCCTGAGAAAACTGCTTCCAAAGTTCGAACCCAAGTCTTAAATGAGCGTCCATAAAAATTATGATTTTTTTAAAAATCCAACTTTATCGAGATTTTGTGACTGAATTCGATTTGGAGCATGATTCTTATCATTGTTCCAAAATTCTAGCCCATTAGGTACCATTGAGCCTGAGAAAACTGCTTCCAAAGTTCGAACCCAAGTCTGAAATAAGCGTCCATAAGAATCATGATTTTTCTAAAAATCAAACTTTATGGAGATTTTGTGACTGAATTCGATTCGCAGCATGATTCTTATCACTGTTCCAAAATTCTAGCCAATTTGGTATTATAGATCCTGAGAAAACTGCTTCCAAAGTTCGAACCCAAGTCTTAAATGAGCGTCCATAAAAATTATGATTTTTTTTTAAATCCAACTTTATATAGATTTTTGACTGAATTTGATTTGTACCACGATTCTTACCACTTTTCCAAAATTTCAGCCCATTTCGTACCATAGAGCCTGAGAAAACTGCTTCCAAAGTTCGAACCCAAGTCTTAAATGAGCGTTCATAAAAATTATGATTTTTTAAAAAATCCAACTTTATATAGAGTTTGTGACTGAATTCGATTTGGAGCATGATTCTTATGACTGTTTAAAAATTCTAGCCCATTAGGTACCATAGAGCCTGAGAAAACTGCTTCCAAAGTTCGAACCCAAGTCTGAAATTAGCGTCCATAAAAATTATGATTTTTTTTAAATCCAACTTTATATAGATTTTGTGACCGAATTTGATTTGTAACACGATTCTTACCACGTTTCCAAAATTTCAGCCCATTTGGTACCATAGAGCCTGAGAAAACTGCTTCCAAAGTTAGAACCCAAGTCTGAAATAAGCGTCCATAAGAATCATGATTTATCTAAAAATCAAACTTTATGGAGATTTTGTGACTGAATTCGATTCGCAGCATGATTCTTATGACTGTTTAAAAATTCTAGCCCATTAGGTACCATAGAGCCTGAGAAAACTGCTTCCAAAGTTCGAACCCAAGTCTTAAATGAGCGTCCATAAAAATTAAGATTTTTTAAAAAATCCAACTTTATGGAGATTTTGTGACTGAATTCGATTTGCAGCAATATTCTTATCACTGTTCCAAAATTCTAGCCCATTAGGTACCATAGAGCCTGAGAAAACTGCTTCCAAAGTTCAAACCCAAGTCTGAAATTAGCGTCCATAAAAATTATGATTTTTTTTAAATCCAACTTTAAATAGATTTTAAGACCGAATTTGATTTGTAACACGATTCTTACCACGTTTCCAAAATTTCAGCCCATTTGGTACCATAGAGCCTGAGAAAACTGCTTCCAAAGTTCGCACCCAAGTCTTAAATGAGCGTCCATAAAAATTATGATTTTTTAAATAATCCAAATTTATGGAGATTTTGTGACTGAATTCGATTTGCAGCATGATTCTTATCACTGTTCCAAAATTCTAGCCCATTAGGTACCATAGAGCCTGAGAAAACTGCTTCCAAAGTTCGAACCCAAGTCTGAAATTAGCGTCCATAAAAATTATGATTTTTTTTTAAATCCAACTTTATATAGATTTTGTGACTGAATTTGATTTGTACCACGATTCTTACCACTTTTCCAAAATTTCAGCCCATTTGGTACCATAGATCCTGAGAAAACTGCTTCCAAAGTTCGAACCCAAGTCTTAAATGAGCGTCCATAAAAATAATGATTTTTTAAATAATCCAAATTTGTGGAGATTTTGTGACTGAATTCGATTTGCAGCATGATTCTTATCACTGTTCCAAAATTCTAGCCCATTAGGTACCATAGAGCCTGAGAAAACTGCTTCCAAAGTTCGAACCCAAGTCTTAAATGAGCGTCCATAAAAATTATGATTTTTTTAAAAATCCAACTTTATCGAGATTTTGTGACTGAATTCGATTTGCAGCATGATTCTTATCACTGTTCCAAAATTCTAGCCCATTAGGTACCATAGAGCCTGAGAAAACTGCTTCCAAAGTTCGAACCCAAGTCTGAAATAAGCGTCCATAAGAATCATGATTTTTCTAAAAATCAAACTTTATGGAGATTTTGTGACTGAATTCGATTCGCAGCATGATTCTTATCACTGTTCCAAAATTCTAGCCAATTTGGTATTATAGATCCTGAGAAAACTGCTTCCAAAGTTCGAACCCAAGTCTTAAATGAGCGTCCATAAAAATTATGATTTTTTATAAAATCCAACTTTATATAGATTTTTGACCGAATTTGATTTGTAACACGATTCTTACCACGTTTCCAAAATTTCAGCCCATTTGGTACCATAGAGCCTGAGAAAACTGCTTCCAAAGTTCGAACCCAAGTCTGAAATAAGCGTCCATAAGAATCATGATTTTTTTTTTAAATCCAACTTTATATAGATTTTCTGACCGAATTTGATTTGTAACACGATTCTTACCACGTTTCCAAAATTTCAGCCCATTTGGTACCATAGAGCCTGAGAAAACTGCTTCCAAAGTTCGAACCCAAGTCTTAAATGAGCGTTCATAAAAATTATGATTTTTTAAAAAATCCAACTTTATATAGAGTTTGTGACTGAATTCGATTTGGAGCATGATTCTTATGACTGTTTAAAAATTCTAGCCCATTAGGTACCATAGAGCCTGAGAAAACTGCTTCCAAAGTTCGAACCCAAGTCTGAAATTAGCGTCCATAAAAATTATGATTTTTTTTAAATCCAACTTTATATAGATTTTGTGACCGAATTTGATTTGTAACACGATTCTTACCACGTTTCCAAAATTTCAGCCCATTTGGTACCATAGAGCCTGAGAAAACTGCTTCCAAAGTTAGAACCCAAGTCTGAAATAAGCGTCCATAAGAATCATGATTTATCTAAAAATCAAACTTTATGGAGATTTTGTGACTGAATTCGATTCGCAGCATGATTCTTATGACTGTTTAAAAATTCTAGCCCATTAGGTACCATAGAGCCTGAGAAAACTGCTTCCAAAGTTCGAACCCAAGTCTTAAATGAGCGTCCATAAAAATTAAGATTTTTTAAAAAATCCAACTTTATGGAGATTTTGTGACTGAATTCGATTTGCAGCAATATTCTTATCACTGTTCCAAAATTCTAGCCCATTAGGTACCATAGAGCCTGAGAAAACTGCTTCCAAAGTTCAAACCCAAGTCTGAAATTAGCGTCCATAAAAATTATGATTTTTTTTAAATCCAACTTTAAATAGATTTTAAGACCGAATTTGATTTGTAACACGATTCTTACCACGTTTCCAAAATTTCAGCCCATTTGGTACCATAGAGCCTGAGAAAACTGCTTCCAAAGTTCGCACCCAAGTCTTAAATGAGCGTCCATAAAAATTATGATTTTTTAAATAATCCAAATTTATGGAGATTTTGTGACTGAATTCGATTTGCAGCATGATTCTTATCACTGTTCCAAAATTCTAGCCCATTAGGTACCATAGAGCCTGAGAAAACTGCTTCCAAAGTTCGAACCCAAGTCTGAAATTAGCGTCCATAAAAATTATGATTTTTTTTTAAATCCAACTTTATATAGATTTTGTGACTGAATTTGATTTGTACCACGATTCTTACCACTTTTCCAAAATTTCAGCCCATTTGGTACCATAGATCCTGAGAAAACTGCTTCCAAAGTTCGAACCCAAGTCTTAAATGAGCGTCCATAAAAATTATGATTTTTAAAAAAATCCAACTTTATGGAGATTTTGTGACTGAATTCGATTTGCAGCAATATTCTTATCACTGTTCCAAAATTCTAGCCCATTAGGTACCATAGAGCCTGAGAAAACTGCTTCCAAAGTTCGAACCCAAGTCTGAAATGAAGGTCCATAAAAATAAATTTTTTTAAAAATCCAACTTTATGGAGATTTTGTGACCGAATTGTATTTGTAACACGATTCTTACCACGTTTCCAAAATTTCAGCCCATTTGGTACCATAGAGCCTGAGAAAACTGCTTCCAAAGTTAGAACCCAAGTCTGAAATAAGCGTCCATAAGAATCATGATTTATCTAAAAATCAAACTTTATGGAGATTTTGTGACTGAATTCGATTCGCAGCATGATTCTTATGACTGTTTAAAAATTCTAGCCCATTAGGTACCATAGAGCCTGAGAAAACTGCTTCCAAAGTTCGAACCCAAGTCTTAAATGAGCGTCCATAAAAATTAAGATTTTTTAAAAAATCCAACTTTATGGAGATTTTGTGACTGAATTCGATTTGCAGCAATATTCTTATCACTGTTCCAAAATTCTAGCCCATTAGGTACCATAGAGCCTGAGAAAACTGCTTCCAAAGTTCAAACCCAAGTCTGAAATTAGCGTCCATAAAAATTATGATTTTTAAAAAAATCCAACTTTATGGAGATTTTGTGACTGAATTCGATTTGCAGCAATATTCTTATCACTGTTCCAAAATTCTAGCCCATTAGGTACCATAGAGCCTGAGAAAACTGCTTCCAAAGTTCGAACCCAAGTCTGAAATGAAGGTCCATAAAAATAAATTTTTTTAAAAATCCAACTTTATGGAGATTTTGTGACCGAATTTGATTTGTAACACGATTCTTACCACGTTTCCAAAATTTCAGCCCATTTGGTACCATAGAGCCTGAGAAAACTGCTTCCAAAGTTCGAACCCAAGTCTTAAATGAGCGTCCATAAAAATTATGATTTTTTTAAAAATCCAACTTTATCGAGATTTTGTGACTGAATTCGATTTGGAGCATGATTCTTATCATTGTTCCAAAATTCTAGCCCATTAGGTACCATTGAGCCTGAGAAAACTGCTTCCAAAGTTCGAACCCAAGTCTGAAATGAAGGTCCATAAAAATAAATTTTTTAAAAAATCCAACTTTATGGAGATTTTGTGACCGAATTTGATTTGTAACACGATTCTTACCACGTTTCCAAAATTTCAGCCCATTTGGTACCATAGAGCCTGAGAAAACTGCTTCCAAAGTTCGAACCCAAGTCTTAAATGAGCGTCCATAAAAATAATGATTTTTTAAATAATCCAAATTTGTGGAGATTTTGTGACTGAATTCGATTTGCAGCATGATTCTTATCACTGTTCCAAAATTCTAGCCCATTAGGTACCATAGAGCCTGAGAAAACTGCTTCCAAAGTTCGAACCCAAGTCTTAAATGAGCGTCCATAAAAATTATGATTTTTTTAAAAATCCAACTTTATCGAGATTTTGTGACTGAATTCGATTTGCAGCATGATTCTTATCACTGTTCCAAAATTCTAGCCCATTAGGTACCATAGAGCCTGAGAAAACTGCTTCCAAAGTTCGAACCCAAGTCTGAAATAAGCGTCCATAAGAATCATGATTTTTCTAAAAATCAAACTTTATGGAGATTTTGTGACTGAATTCGATTCGCAGCATGATTCTTATCACTGTTCCAAAATTCTAGCCAATTTGGTATTATAGATCCTGAGAAAACTGCTTCCAAAGTTCGAACCCAAGTCTTAAATGAGCGTCCATAAAAATTATGATTTTTTATAAAATCCAACTTTATATAGATTTTTGACCGAATTTGATTTGTAACACGATTCTTACCACGTTTCCAAAATTTCAGCCCATTTGGTACCATAGAGCCTGAGAAAACTGCTTCCAAAGTTCGAACCCAAGTCTGAAATAAGCGTCCATAAGAATCATGATTTTTTTTTTAAATCCAACTTTATATAGATTTTCTGACCGAATTTGATTTGTAACACGATTCTTACCACGTTTCCAAAATTTCAGCCCATTTGGTACCATAGAGCCTGAGAAAACTGCTTCCAAAGTTCGAACCCAAGTCTGAAATTAGCGTCCATAAAAATTATGATTTTTTTTTAAATCCAACTTTATATAGATTTTGTGACTGAATTCGATTTGGAGCATGATTCTTATGACTGTTCAAAAATTCTAGCCCATTAGGTACCATAGAGCCTGAGAAAACTGCTTCCAAAGTTCGAACCCAAGTCTGAAATAAGCGTCCATAAGAATCATGATTTTTCTAAAAATCAAACTTTATGGAGATTTTGTGACTGAATTCGATTTGCAGCATGATTCTTATCACTGTTCCAAAATTCTAGCCCATTAGGTACCATAGAGCCTGAGAAAACTGCTTCCAAAGTTCGAACCCAAGTCTGAAATAAGCGTCCATAAGAATCATGATTTTTCTAAAAATCAAACTTTATGGAGATTTTGTGACTGAATTCGATTTGCAGCATGATTCTTATTACTGTTCCAAAATTCTAGCCCATTAGGTACCATAGAACCCAAGAAAACTGCTTCCAAAGTTCGAACCCAAGTCTGAAATGAAGGTCCATAAAAAATATGATTTTTTTAAAAATCCAACTTTATATAGATTTTGTGATTGAATTTATTTGTACCACGATTCTTACCACTTTTCCAAAATTTCAGCCCATTTGGTACCATAGAGCCTGAGAAAACTGCTTCCAAAGTTCGAACCCAAGTCTTAAATGAGCGTCCATAAAAATTATGATTTTTTTTAAATCCAACTTTATCGAGATTTTGTGACTGAATTCGATTTGCAGCATGATTCTTATCACTGTTCCAAAATTCTAGCCCATTAGGTACCATAGAGCCTGAGAAAACTGCTTCCAAAGTTCGAACCCAAGTCTGAAATAAGCGTCCATAAGAATCATGATTTTTCTAAAAATCAAACTTTATGGAGATTTTGTGACTGAATTCGATTCGCAGCATGATTCTTATCACTGTTCCAAAATTCTAGCCCATTTGGTATTATAGATCCTGAGAAAACTGCTTCCAAAGTTCGAACCCAAGTCTTAAATGAGCGTCCATAAAAATTATGATTTTTAAAAAAATCCAACTTTATGGAGATTTTGTGACTGAATTCGATTTGCAGCAATATTCTTATCACTTTTCCAAAATTCTAGCCAATTAGGTACCATAGAGCCTGAGAAAACTGCTTCCAAAGTTCGAACCCAAGTCTGAAATTAGCGTCCATGAAAATTATGATTTTTTTAAAATCCAACTTTATATAGATTTTGAGACCGAATTTGATTTGTAACACGATTCTTACCACGTTTCCAAAATTTCAGTCCATTTGGTACCATAGAGCCTGAGAAAACTGCTTCCAAAGTTCGAACCCAAGTCTGAAATAAGCGTCCATAAGAATCATGATTTTTCTAAAAATCAAACTTTATGGAGATTTTGTGACTGAATTCGATTCGCAGCATGATTCTTATCACTGTTCCAAAATTCTAGCCCATTTGGTATTATAGATCCTGAGAAAACTGCTTCCAAAGTTCGAACCCAAGTCTTAAATGAGCGTCCATAAAAATTATGATTTTTAAAAAAATCCAACTTTATGGAGATTTTGTGACTGAATTCGATTTGCAGTAATATTCTTATCACTGTTCCAAAATTCTAGCCCATTAGGTACCATAGAGCCTGAGAAAACTGCTTCCAAAGTTCGAACCCAAGTCTTAAATGAGAGTCCATAAAAATTATGACTTTTTAAATAATCCAAATTTATGGAGATTTTGTGACTGAATTCGATTTGCAGCATGATTCTTATCACTGTTCCAAAATTCTAGCCCATTAGGTACCATAGAGCCTGAGAAAACTGCTTCCAAAGTTCGAACCCAAGTCTGAAATAAGCGTCCATAAGAATCATGATTTTTCTAAAAATCAAACTTTATGGAGATTTTGTGACTGAATTCGATTTGCAGCATGATTCTTATCACTGTTCCAAAATTCAAGCCCATTAGGTACCATAGAGCCTAAGAAAACTGCTTCCAAAGTTCGAACCCAAGTCTGAAATAAAGGTCCATAAAAAATATGATTTTTTTAAAAATCCAACTTTATATAGATTTTGTGATTGAATTTATTTGTACCACGATTCTTACCACTTTTCCAAAATTTCAGCCCATTTGGTACCATAGAGCCTGAGAAAACTGCTTCCAAAGTTCGAACCCAAGTCTTAAATGAGCGTCCATAAAAATTATGATTTTTTAAATAATCTAAATTTATGGAGATTTTGTGACTGAATTCGATTTGCAGCATGATTCTTATCACTGTTCCAAAATTCTAGCCCATTAGGTACCATAGAGCCTGAGAAAACTGCTTCCAAAGTTCGAACCCAAGTCTGAAATTAGCGTCCATAAAAATTATGATTTTTTTTTAAATCCAACTTTATATAGATTTTGTGACTGAATTCGATTTGGAGCATGATTCTTATGACTGTTCAAAAATTCTAGCCCATTAGGTACCATAAAGCTTGAGAAAACTGCTTCCAAAGTTCGAACCCAAGTCTGAAATTAGCGTCCATAAAAATTATGATTTTTTTTTAAATCCAACTTTGTATAGATTTTGTGACTGAATTTGATTTGTACCACGATTCTTACCACTTTTCCAAAATTTCAGCCCATTTGGTACCATAGAGCCTGAGAAAACTGCTTCCAAAGTTCGAACCGAAGTCTGAAATTAGCGTCCATAAAAATTATGATTTTTTTTAAATCCAACTTTATATAGATTTTAAGACCGAATTTGATTTGTAACACGATTCTTACCACTTTTCCAAAATTTCAGCCCATTTGGTACCATAGAGCCTGAGAAAACTGCTTCCAAAGTTCGAACCTAAGTCTTAAATGAGCGTCCATAAAAATTATGATTTTTTTAAAAATTCAACTTTATCGAGATTTTGTGATTGAATTCGATTTGCAGCATGATTCTTATGACTATTCAAAAATTCTAGCCCATTAGGTACCATAGAGCTTGAGAAAACTGCTTCCAAAGTTCGAACCCAAGTCTGAAATTAGCGTCCATAAAAATTATGATTTTTTTAAAAATTCAACTTTATCGAGATTTTGTGACTGAATTCGATTTGCAGCATGATTCTTACCACTTTTCCAAAATTTCAGCCCATTTGGTACCATAGAGCCTGAGAAAACTGCTTCCAAAGTTCGAACCCAAGTCTGAAATTAGCGTCCATAAAAATTATGATTTTTTAAATAATCCAAATTTATGGAGATTTTGTGACTGAATTCGATTTGCAGCATGATTCTTATCACTGTTCCAAAATTCTAGCCCATTAGGTACCATAGAGCCTGAGAAAACTGCTTCCAAAGTTCGAACCCAAGTCTGAAATTAGCGTCCATAAAAATTATGATTTTTTTTTAAATCCAACTTTATATAGATTTTGTGACTGAATTCGATTTGGAGCATGATTCTTATGACTGTTCAAAAATTCTAGCCCATTAGGGTACCATAGAGCTTGAGAAAACTGCTTCCAAAGTTCGAACCCAAGTCTGAAATTAGCGTCCATAAAAATTATGATTTTTTTTAAATCCAACTTAATATAGATTTTAAGACCGAATTTGATTTGTAACACGATTCTTACCACGTTTCCAAAATTTCAGCCCATTTGGTACCATAGAGCCTGAGAAAACTGCTTCCAAAGTTCGAACCCAAGTCTTAAATGAGCGTCCATAAAAATTATGATTTTTTAAATAATCCAAATTTATGGAGATTTTGTGACTGAATTCGATTTGCAGCATGATTCTTATCACTGTTCCAAAATTCTAGCCCATTAGGTACCATAGAGCCTGAGAAAACTGCTTCCAAAGTTCGAACCCAAGTCTGAAATTAGCGTCCATAAAAATTATGATTTTTTTTTAAATCCAACTTTATATAGATTTTGTGACTGAATTCGATTTGGAGCATGATTCTTATGACTGTTCAAAAATTCTAGCCCATTAGGTACCATAGAGCTTGAGAAAACTGCTTCCAAAGTTCGAACCCAAGTCTGAAATTAGCGTCCATAAAAATTATGATTTTTTTTAAAATCCAACTTTATATAGATTTTGTGACCGAATTTGATTTGTTACACGATTCTTACCACGTTTCCAAAATTTCAGCCCATTTGGTACCATAGAGCCTGAGAAAACTGCTTCCAAAGTTCGAACCCAAGTCTTAAATGAGCGTCCATAAAAATTATGATTTTTTAAATAATCCAAATTTATGGAGATTTTGTGACTGAATTCGATTTGCAGCATGATTCTTATGACTGTTCAAAAATTCTAGCCCATTAGGTACCATAGAGCCTGAGAAAACTGCTTCCAAAGTTCGAACCCAAGTCTTAAATGAGCGTCCATAAAAATTATGATTTTTTAAATAATCCAAATTTATGGAGATTTTGTGACTGAATTCGATTTGCAGCATGATTCTTACCACTTTTCCAAAATTTCAGCCCATTTGGTACCATAGAGCCTGAGAAAACTGCTTCCAAAGTTCGAACCGAAGTCTGAAATTAGCGTCCATAAAAATTATGATTTTTTTTAAATCCAACTTTATATAGATTTTGTGACCGAATTTGATTTGTAACACGATTCTTACCACGTTTCCAAAATTTCAGCCCATTTGGTACCATAGAGCCTGAGAAAACTGCTTCCAAAGTTCGAACCCAAGTCTGAAATTAGCGTCCATAAAAATTATGATTTTTTTTTAAATCCAACTTTATATAGATTTTGTGACTGAATTCGATTTGGAGCATGATTCTTATGACTGTTCAAAAATTCTAGCCCATTAGGTACCATAGAGCTTGAGAAAACTGCTTCCAAAGTTCGAACCCAAGTCTGAAATTAGCGTCCATAAAAATTATGATTTTTTAAATAATCTAAATTTATGGAGATTTTGTGACTGAATTCGATTTGCAGCATGATTCTTATCACTGTTCCAAAATTCAAGCCCATTAGGTACCATAGAGCCTAAGAAAACTGCTTCCAAAGTTCGAACCCAAGTCTGAAATGAAGGTCCATAAAAAATATGATTTTTTTAAAAATCCAACTTTATATAGATTTTGTGATTGAATTTATTTGTACCACGATTCTTACCACTTTTCCAAAATTTCAGCCCATTTGGTACCATAGAGCCTGAGAAAACTGCTTCCAAAGTTCGAACCCAAGTCTTAAATGAGCGTCCATAAAAATTATGATTTTTTAAATAATCTAAATTTATGGAGATTTTGTGACTGAATTCGATTTGCAGCATGATTCTTATCACTGTTCCAAAATTCTAGCCCATTAGGTACCATAGAGCCTGAGAAAACTGCTTCCAAAGTTCGAACCCAAGTCTGAAATTAGCGTCCATAAAAATTATGATTTTTTTTTAAATCCAACTTTATATAGATTTTGTGACTGAATTCGATTTGGAGCATGATTCTTATGACTGTTCAAAAATTCTAGCCCATTAGGTACCATAAAGCTTGAGAAAACTGCTTCCAAAGTTCGAACCCAAGTCTGAAATTAGCGTCCATAAAAATTATGATTTTTTTTTAAATCCAACTTTGTATAGATTTTGTGACTGAATTTGATTTGTACCACGATTCTTACCACTTTTCCAAAATTTCAGCCCATTTGGTACCATAGAGCCTGAGAAAACTGCTTCCAAAGTTCGAACCGAAGTCTGAAATTAGCGTCCATAAAAATTATGATTTTTTTTAAATCCAACTTTATATAGATTTTAAGACCGAATTTGATTTGTAACACGATTCTTACCACTTTTCCAAAATTTCAGCCCATTTGGTACCATAGAGCCTGAGAAAACTGCTTCCAAAGTTCGAACCTAAGTCTTAAATGAGCGTCCATAAAAATTATGATTTTTTTAAAAATTCAACTTTATCGAGATTTTGTGATTGAATTCGATTTGCAGCATGATTCTTATGACTATTCAAAAATTCTAGCCCATTAGGTACCATAGAGCTTGAGAAAACTGCTTCCAAAGTTCGAACCCAAGTCTGAAATTAGCGTCCATAAAAATTATGATTTTTTTAAAAATTCAACTTTATCGAGATTTTGTGACTGAATTCGATTTGCAGCATGATTCTTACCACTTTTCCAAAATTTCAGCCCATTTGGTACCATAGAGCCTGAGAAAACTGCGTCCAAAGTTCGAACCCAAGTCTGAAATTAGCGTCCATAAAAATTATGATTTTTTAAATAATCCAAATTTATGGAGATTTTGTGACTGAATTCGATTTGCAGCATGATTCTTATCACTGTTCCAAAATTCTAGCCCATTAGGTACCATAGAGCCTGAGAAAACTGCTTCCAAAGTTCGAACCCAAGTCTGAAATTAGCGTCCATAAAAATTATGATTTTTTTTTAAATCCAACTTTATATAGATTTTGTGACTGAATTCGATTTGGAGCATGATTCTTATGACTGTTCAAAAATTCTAGCCCATTAGGTACCATAGAGCTTGAGAAAACTGCTTCCAAAGTTCGAACCCAAGTCTGAAATTAGCGTCCATAAAAATTATGATTTTTTTTTAAATCCAACTTTATATAGATTTTGTGACTGAATTTGATTTGTACCACGATTCTTACCACTTTTCCAAAATTTCAGCCCATTTGGTACCATAGAGCCTGAGAAAACTGCTTCCAAAGTTCGAACCCAAGTCTGAAATAAGCGTCCATAAAAATTATGATTTTTTTTAAATCCAACTTAATATAGATTTTAAGACCGAATTTGATTTGTAACACGATTCTTACCACGTTTCCAAAATTTCAGCCCATTTGGTACCATAGAGCCTGAGAAAACTGCTTCCAAAGTTCGAACCCAAGTCTTAAATGAGCGTCCATAAAAATTATGATTTTTTAAATAATCCAAATTTATGGAGATTTTGTGACTGAATTCGATTTGCAGCATGATTCTTATCACTGTTCCAAAATTCTAGCCCATTAGGTACCATAGAGCCTGAGAAAACTGCTTCCAAAGTTCGAACCCAAGTCTGAAATTAGCGTCCATAAAAATTATGATTTTTTTTAAAATCCAACTTTATATAGATTTTGTGACCGAATTTGATTTGTTACACGATTCTTACCACGTTTCCAAAATTTCAGCCCATTTGGTACCATAGAGCCTGAGAAAACTGCTTCCAAAGTTCGAACCCAAGTCTTAAATGAGCGTCCATAAAAATTATGATTTTTTAAATAATCCAAATTTATGGAGATTTTGTGACTGAATTCGATTTGCAGCATGATTCTTATGACTGTTCAAAAATTCTAGCCCATTAGGTACCATAGAGCCTGAGAAAACTGCTTCCAAAGTTCGAACCCAAGTCTTAAATGAGCGTCCATAAAAATTATGATTTTTTAAATAATCCAAATTTATGGAGATTTTGTGACTGAATTCGATTCGCAGCATGATTCATATCACTGTTCCAAAATTCAAGCCCATTTGGTATTATAGATCCTGAGAAAACTGCTTCCAAAGTTCGAACCCAAGTCTTAAATGAGCGTCCATAAAAATTATGATTTTTTAAAAAATCCAACTTTATGGAGATTTTGTGACTGAATTCGATTTGCAGCAATATTCTTATCACTGTTCCAAAATTCTAGCCAATTAGGTACCATAGAGCCTGAGAAAACTGCTTCCAAAGTTCGAACCCAAGTCTGAAATTAGCGTCCATAAAAATTATGATTTTTTTTAAAATCCAACTTTAAATAGATTTTGTGACTGAATTTGATTTGTACCACGAATCGTACCACGTTTCCAAAATTTCAGCCCATTTGGTACCATAGAGCCTGAGAAAACTGCCGCCAAAGTTCGAACCCAAGTCTGAAATAAGCGTCCATAAGAATCATGATTTTTCTAAAAATCAAACTTTATGGAGATTTTGTGACTGAATTCGATTTGCAGCATGATTCTTATCACTGTTCCAAAATTCTAGCCCATTAGGTACCATAGAGCCTGAGAAAACTGCTTCCAAAGTTCGAACCCAAGTCTGAAATAAGCGTCCATAAGAATCATGATTTTTCTAAAAATCAAACTTTATGGAGATTTTGTGACTGAATTCGATTTGCAGCATGATTCTTATCACTGTTCCAAAATTCTAGCCCATTAGGTACCATAGAGCCCAAGAAAACTGCTTCCAAAGTTCGAACCCAAGTCTGAAATGAAGGTCCATAAAAAATATGATTTTTTTAAAAATCCAACTTTATATAGATTTTGTGATTGAATTTATTTGTACCACGATTCTTACCACTTTTCCAAAATTTCAGCCCATTTGGTACCATAGAGCCTGAGAAAACTGCTTCCAAAGTTAGAACCCAAGTCTTAAATGAGCGTCCATAAAAATTATGATTTTTTAAATAATCTAAATTTATGGAGATTTTGTGACTGAATTCGATTTGCAGCATGATTCTTATCACTGTTCCAAAATTCTAGCCCATTAGGTACCATAGAGCCTGAGAAAACTGCTTCCAAAGTTCGAACCCAAGTCTGAAATTAGCGTCCATAAAAATTATGATTTTTTTTAAAATCCAACTTTATATAGATTTTGTGACCGAATTTGATTTGTTACACGATTCTTACCACGTTTCCAAAATTTCAGCCCATTTGGTACCATAGAGCCTGAGAAAACTGCCGCCAAAGTTCGAACCCAAGTCTGAAATAAGCGTCCATAAGAATCATGATTTTTCTAAAAATCAAACTTTATGGAGATTTTGTGACTGAATTCGATTTGCAGCATGATTCTTATCACTGTTCCAAAATTCTAGCCCATTAGGTACCATAGAGCCTGAGAAAACTGCTTCCAAAGTTCGAACCCAAGTCTGAAATAAGCGTCCATAAGAATCATGATTTTTCTAAAAATCAAACTTTATGGAGATTTTGTGACTGAATTCGATTTGCAGCATGATTCTTATCACTGTTCCAAAATTCTAGCCCATTAGGTACCATAGAGCCCAAGAAAACTGCTTCCAAAGTTCGAACCCAAGTCTGAAATGAAGGTCCATAAAAAATATGATTTTTTTAAAAATCCAACTTTATATAGATTTTGTGATTGAATTTATTTGTACCACGATTCTTACCACTTTTCCAAAATTTCAGCCCATTTGGTACCATAGAGCCTGAGAAAACTGCTTCCAAAGTTAGAACCCAAGTCTTAAATGAGCGTCCATAAAAATTATGATTTTTTAAATAATCTAAATTTATGGAGATTTTGTGACTGAATTCGATTTGCAGCATGATTCTTATCACTGTTCCAAAATTCTAGCCCATTAGGTACCATAGAGCCTGAGAAAACTGCTTCCAAAGTTCGAACCCAAGTCTGAAATTAGCGTCCATAAAAATTATGATTTTTTTTAAAATCCAACTTTATATAGATTTTGTGACCGAATTTGATTTGTTACACGATTCTTACCACGTTTCCAAAATTTCAGCCCATTTGGTACCATAGAGCCTGAGAAAACTGCTTCCAAAGTTCGAACCCAAGTCTTAAATGAGCGTCCATAAAAATTATGATTTTTTAAATAATCCAAATTTATGGAGATTTTGTGACTGAATTCGATTTGCAGCATGATTCTTATGACTGTTCAAAAATTCTAGCCCATTAGGTACCATAGAGCCTGAGAAAACTGCTTCCAAAGTTCGAACCCAAGTCTTAAATGAGCGTCCATAAAAATTATGATTTTTTAAATAATCCAAATTTATGGAGATTTTGTGACTGAATTCGATTCGCAGCATGATTCATATCACTGTTCCAAAATTCAAGCCCATTTGGTATTATAGATCCTGAGAAAACTGCTTCCAAAGTTCGAACCCAAGTCTTAAATGAGCGTCCATAAAAATTATGATTTTTTAAAAAATCCAACTTTATGGAGATTTTGTGACTGAATTCGATTTGCAGCAATATTCTTATCACTGTTCCAAAATTCTAGCCAATTAGGTACCATAGAGCCTGAGAAAACTGCTTCCAAAGTTCGAACCCAAGTCTGAAATTAGCGTCCATAAAAATTATGATTTTTTTTAAAATCCAACTTTAAATAGATTTTGTGACTGAATTTGATTTGTACCACGAATCGTACCACGTTTCCAAAATTTCAGCCCATTTGGTACCATAGAGCCTGAGAAAACTGCCGCCAAAGTTCGAACCCAAGTCTGAAATAAGCGTCCATAAGAATCATGATTTTTCTAAAAATCAAACTTTATGGAGATTTTGTGACTGAATTCGATTTGCAGCATGATTCTTATCACTGTTCCAAAATTCTAGCCCATTAGGTACCATAGAGCCTGAGAAAACTGCTTCCAAAGTTCGAACCCAAGTCTGAAATAAGCGTCCATAAGAATCATGATTTTTCTAAAAATCAAACTTTATGGAGATTTTGTGACTGAATTCGATTTGCAGCATGATTCTTATCACTGTTCCAAAATTCTAGCCCATTAGGTACCATAGAGCCCAAGAAAACTGCTTCCAAAGTTCGAACCCAAGTCTGAAATGAAGGTCCATAAAAAATATGATTTTTTTAAAAATCCAACTTTATATAGATTTTGTGATTGAATTTATTTGTACCACGATTCTTACCACTTTTCCAAAATTTCAGCCCATTTGGTACCATAGAGCCTGAGAAAACTGCTTCCAAAGTTAGAACCCAAGTCTTAAATGAGCGTCCATAAAAATTATGATTTTTTAAATAATCTAAATTTATGGAGATTTTGTGACTGAATTCGATTTGCAGCATGATTCTTATCACTGTTCCAAAATTCTAGCCCATTAGGTACCATAGAGCCTGAGAAAACTGCTTCCAAAGTTCGAACCCAAGTCTGAAATTAGCGTCCATAAAAATTATGATTTTTTTTAAAATCCAACTTTATATAGATTTTGTGACTGAATTCGATTTGGAGCATGATTCTTATGACTGTTCAAAAATTCTAGCCCATTAGGTACCATAGAGCTTGAGAAAACTGCTTCCAAAGTTCGAACCCAAGTCTGAAATTAGCGTCCATAAAAATTATGATTTTTTAAATAATCTAAATTTATGGAGATTTTGTGACTGAATTCGATTTGCAGCATGATTCTTATCACTGTTCCAAAATTCAAGCCCATTAGGTACCATAGAGCCTAAGAAAACTGCTTCCAAAGTTCGAACCCAAGTCTGAAATGAAGGTCCATAAAAAATATGATTTTTTTAAAAATCCAACTTTATATAGATTTTGTGATTGAATTTATTTGTACCACGATTCTTACCACTTTTCCAAAATTTCAGCCCATTTGGTACCATAGAGCCTGAGAAAACTGCTTCCAAAGTTCGAACCCAAGTCTTAAATGAGCGTCCATAAAAATTATGATTTTTTAAATAATCTAAATTTATGGAGATTTTGTGACTGAATTCGATTTGCAGCATGATTCTTATCACTGTTCCAAAATTCTAGCCCATTAGGTACCATAGAGCCTGAGAAAACTGCTTCCAAAGTTCGAACCCAAGTCTGAAATTAGCGTCCATAAAAATTATGATTTTTTTTTAAATCCAACTTTATATAGATTTTGTGACTGAATTCGATTTGGAGCATGATTCTTATGACTGTTCAAAAATTCTAGCCCATTAGGTACCATAGAGCTTGAGAAAACTGCTTCCAAAGTTCGAACCCAAGTCTGAAATTAGCGTCCATAAAAATTATGATTTTTTTTTAAATCCAACTTTGTATAGATTTTGTGACTGAATTTGATTTGTACCACGATTCTTACCACTTTTCCAAAATTTCAGCCCATTTGGTACCATAGAGCCTGAGAAAACTGCTTCCAAAGTTCGAACCGAAGTCTGAAATTAGCGTCCATAAAAATTATGATTTTTTTTAAATCCAACTTTATATAGATTTTAAGACCGAATTTGATTTGTAACACGATTCTTACCACTTTTCCAAAATTTCAGCCCATTTGGTACCATAGAGCCTGAGAAAACTGCTTCCAAAGTTCGAACCGAAGTCTGAAATTAGCGTCCATAAAAATTATGATTTTTTTTAAATCCAACTTTATAAAGATTTTAAGACCGAATTTGATTTGTAACACGATTCCTACCACTTTTCCAAAATTTCAGCCCATTTGGTACCATAGAGCCTGAGAAAACTGCTTCCAAAGTTCGAACCTAAGTCTTAAATGAGCGTCCATAAAAATTATGATTTTTTTAAAAATTCAACTTTATCGAGATTTTGTGATTGAATTCGATTTGCAGCATGATTCTTATGACTATTCAAAAATTCTAGCCCATTAGGTACCATAGAGCTTGAGAAAACTGCTTCCAAAGTTCGAACCCAAGTCTGAAATTAGCGTCCATAAAAATTATGATTTTTTTAAAAATTCAACTTTATCGAGATTTTGTGACTGAATTCGATTTGCAGCATGATTCTTACCACTTTTCCAAAATTTCAGCCCATTTGGTACCATAGAGCCTGAGAAAACTGCTTCCAAAGTTCGAACGCAAGTCTGAAATTAGCGTCCATAAAAATTATATTTTTTAAATAATCAAAATTTATGGAGATTTTGTGACTGAATTCGATTTGCAGCATGATTCTTATCACTGTTCCAAAATTCTAGCCCATTAGGTACCATAGAGCCTGAGAAAACTGCTTCCAAAGTTCGAACCCAAGTCTGAAATTAGCGTCCATAAAAATTATGATTTTTTTTTAAATCCAACTTTATATAGATTTTGTGACTGAATTCGATTTGGAGCATGATTCTTATGACTGTTCCAAAATTCTAGCCAATTAGGTACCATAGAGCCTGAGAAAACTGCTTCCAAAGTTCGAACCCAAGTCTGAAATTAGCGTCCATAAAAATTATGATTTTTTTAAAAATCCAACTTTAAATAGATTTTGTGACTGAATTTGATTTGTACCACGATTCGTACCACGTTTCCAAAATTTCAGCCCATTTGGTACCATAGAGCCTGAGAAAACTGCCGCCAAAGTTCGAACCCAAGTCTGAAATAAGCGTCCATAAGAATCATGATTTTTCTAAAAATCAACATTTATGGAGATTTTGTGACTGAATTCGATTCGCAGCATGATTCTTATCACTGTTCCAAAATACAAGCCCATTTGGTATTATAGATCCTGAGAAAACTGCTTCCAAAGTTCGAACCCAAGTCTTAAATGAGCGTCCATAAAAATTATGATTTTTTAAATAATCCAAATTTATGGAGATTTTGTGACTGAATTCGATTTGCAGCATGATTCTTATCACTGTTCCAAAATTCTAGCCCATTAGGTACCATAGAGCCTGAGAAAACTGCTTCCAAAGTTCGAACCCAAGTCTGAAATTAGCGTCCATTAAAATTATGATTTTTTTTAAATCCAACTTAATATAGATTTTGTGACTGAATTTGATTTGTACCACGATTCGTACCACGTTCCCAAAATTTCAGCCCATTTGGTACCATAGAGCCTGAGAAAACTGCTTCCAAAGTTCGAACCCAAGTCTGAAATAAGCGTCCATAAGAATCATGATTTTTCTAAAAATCAAACTTTATGGAGATTTTGTGACTGAATTCGATTCGCAGCATGATTCTTATCACTGTTCCAAAATTCTAGCCCATTAGGTACCATAGAGCCTGAGAAAACTGCTTCCAAAGTTAGAACCCAAGTCTGAAATTAGCGTCCATTAAAATTATGATTTTTTTTTTTAAATCCAACTTTATATAGATTTTGTGACTGAATTTGATTTGTACCTCGATTCGTACCACGTTTCCAAAATTTCAGCCCATTTGGTACCATAGAGCCTGAGAAAACTGCTTCCAAAGTTCGAACCCAAGTCTTAAATGAGCGTCCATAAAATTTATGATTTTTTAAAAAATCCAACTATATATAGATTTTGTGACTGAATTCGATTTGGAGCATGATTCTTATCATTGTTCCAAAATTCTAGCCCATTAGGTACCATTGAGCCTGAGAAAACTGCTTCCAAAGGTCGAACCCAAGTCTGAAATTAGCGTCCATAAAAATTATGATTTTTTTTTAAATCCAACTTTATATAGATTTTTGACTGAATTTGATTTGTACCACGATTCTTACCATTTTTCCAAAATTTCAGCCCATTTGGTACCATAGAGCCTGAGAAAACTGCTTCCAAAGTTCGAACCCAAGTCTTAAATGAGCGTCCATAAAATTTATGATTTTTTAAAAAATCCAACTTTATATAGATTTTGTGACTGAATTCGATTTGCAGCATGATTCTTATCACTGTTCCAAAATTTCAGCCCATTTGGTACCATAGAGCCTGAGAAAACTGCTTCCAAAGTTCGATCCCAAGTCTGAAATAAGCTTCCATAAGAATCATGATTTTTCTAAAAATCAAACTTTATGGAGATTTTGTGACTGAATTCGATTCGCAGCATGATTCTTATCACTGTTTCAAAATTCTAGCCCATTTGGTATTATAGATCCTGAGAAAACTGCTTCCAAAGTTCGAACCCAAGTCTTAAATGAGCGTCCATAAAAATTATGATTTTTTAAAAAATCCAACTATATATAGATTTTTTGACTGAATTCGATTTGGAGCATGATTCTTATCACTGTTCCAAAATTCTAGCCCATTTGGTATTATAGATCCTGAGAAAATTGCTTCCAAAGTTCGAACCCAAGTCTTAAATGAGCGTCCATAAAAATTATGATTTTTTAAAAAATCCAACTATATATAGATTTTGTGACTGAATTCGATTTGGAGCATGATTCTTATCATTGTTCCAAAATTCTAGCCCATTAGGTACCATTGAGCCTGAGAAAACTGCTTCCAAAGGTCGAACCCAAGTCTGAAATTAGCGTCCATAAAAATTATGATTTTTTTTTAAATCCAACTTTATATAGATTTTTGACTGAATTTGATTTGTACCACGATTCTTACCACTTTTCCAAAATTTCAGCCCATTTGGTACCATAGAGCCTGAGAATACTGCTTCCAAATTCAACCCCAAGTCTTAAATGAGCGTTCATAAAAATTATGATTTTTTAAAAAATCGAACTTTATATAGATTTTGTGACTGAATTCGATTTGCAGCATGATTCTTATCACTGTTCCAAAACCTAGCCCATTATGTACCATAGAGCCTGAGAAAACTGCTTCTAAAGTTCGAACCCAAGTCTGAAATTAACGTCCATAAAAATTATGATTTTTTTTTAAATCCAACTTTATATAGATTTTGTGACTGAATTAGATTTAAACCACGATTCTTACCATTTTTCCAATATTTCAGCCCATTTGGTACCATAGAGCCTGAGAAAACTGCTTCCAAAGTTCGAACCCAAGTCTGAAATGAAGGTCCATAAAAAATATGATTTTTTTAAAAATCCAACTTTATGGAGATTTTGTGACTGAATTCGATTTGCAGCATGATTCTTATCACTGTTCCAAAACCTAGCCCATTATGTACCATAGAGCCTGAGAAAACTGCTTCTAAAGTTCGAACCCAAGTCTGAAATTAACGTCCATAAAAATTATGATTTTTTTTTAAATCCAACTTTATATAGATTTTGTGACTGAATTAGATTTGCAGCATGATTCTTATCACTGTTCCAAAACCTAGCCCATTATGTACCATAGAGCCTGAGAAAACTGCTTCTAAAGTTCGAACCCAAGTCTGAAATTAACGTCCATAAAAATTATGATTTTTTTTTAAATCCAACTTTATATAGATTTTGTGACTGAATTAGATTTAAACCACGATTCTTACCATTTTTCCAATATTTCAGCCCATTTGGTACCATAGAGCCTGAGAAAACTGCATCCAAAGTTCGAACCCAAGTCTGAAATTTACGTCCATAAAAATTATGATTTTTTTTTTAATCCAACTTTATATAGATTTTGTGACTGAATTAGATTTAAACCACGATTCTTACCACTTTTCCAAAATTTCAGCCCATTTGGTACCATAGAGCCTGAGAAAACTGCTTCCAAAGTTCGAACCCAAGTCTGAAATGAAGGTCCATAAAAAATATGATTTTTTTAAAAATCCAACTTTATGTTGATTTTGTGACTGAATTCGATTTGCAGCATGATTCTTATCACTGTTCCAAAATTCTTGCCCATTTGGTACAATAGATCCTGAGAAAACTGCTTCCAAAGTTCGATGATTTTTTTTTTAAATCCAACTTTCTATAGATTTTGTGACTGAATTCGATTTGCAGCATGATTCTTATCATTGTTCCAAAATTCTAGCCCATTAGGTACCATTGAGCCTGAGAAAACTGCTTCCAAAGGTCGAACCCAAGTCTGAAATTAGCGTCCATAAAAATTATGATTTTTTTTTAAATCCAACTTTATATAGATTTTTGACTGAATTTGATTTGTACCACGATTCTTACCACTTTTCCAAAATTTCAGCCCATTTGGTACCATAAAGCCTGAGAAAACTGCTTCCAAAGTTCAACCCCAAGTCTTAAATGAGCGTTCATAAAAATTATGATTTTTTAAAAAATCGAACTTTATATAGATTTTGTGACTGAATTCGATTTGCAGCATGATTCTTATCACTGTTCCAAAACCTAGCCCATTATGTACCATAGAGCCTGAGAAAACTGCTTCTAAAGTTCGAACCCAAGTCTGAAATTAACGTCCATAAAAATTATGATTTTTTTTTAAATCCAACTTTATATAGATTTTGTGACTGAATTAGATTTAAACCACGATTCTTACCATTTTTCCAATATTTCAGCCCATTTGGTACCATAGAGCCTGAGAAAACTGCTTCCAAAGTTCGAACCCAAGTCTGAAATGAAGGTCCATAAAAAATATGATTTTTTTAAAAATCCAACTTTATGGAGATTTTGTGACTGAATTCGATTTGCAGCATGATTCTTATCACTGTTCCAAAACCTAGCCCATTATGTACCATAGAGCCTGATAAAACTGCTTCTAAAGTTCGAACCCAAGTCTGAAATTAAAGTCCATAAAAATTATGATTTTTTTTTAATCCAACTTTATATAGATTTTGTGACTGAATTAGATTTGCAGCATGATTCTTATCACTGTTCCAAAACCTAGCCCATTATGTACCATAGAGCCTGAGAAAACTGCTTCTAAAGTTCGAACCCAAGTCTGAAATTAACGTCCATAAAAATTATGATTTTTTTTTAATCCAACTTTATATAGATTTTGTGACTGAATTAGATTTAAACCACGATTCTTACCATTTTTCCAATATTTCAGCCCATTTGGTACCATAGAGCCTGAGAAAACTGCATCCAAAGTTCGAACCCAAGTCTGAAATTTACGTCCATAAAAATTATGATTTTTTTTTTAATCCAACTTTATATAGATTTTGTGACTGAATTAGATTTAAACCACGATTCTTACCACTTTTCCAAAATTTCAGCCCATTTGGTACCATAGAGCCTGAGAAAACTGCTTCCAAAGTTCGAACCCAAGTCTGAAATGAAGGTCCATAAAAAATATGATTTTTTTAAAAATCAAACTTTATGTTGATTTTGTGACTGAATTCGATTTGCAGCATGATTCTTATCACTGTTCCAAAATTCTTGCCCATTTGGTACAATAGATCCTGAGAAAACTGCTTCCAAAGTTCGATGATTTTTTTTTTAAATCCAACTTTCTATAGATTTTGTGACTGAATTCGATTTGCAGCATGATTCTTATCACTGTTCCAAAATTCAAGCCCATTTGGTATTATAGATCCTGAGAAAACTGCTTCCAAAGTTCGAACCCAAGTCTTAAATGAGCGTCCATAAAAATTATGATTTTTTAAATAATCCAAATTTATGGAGATTTTGTGACTGAATTCGATTTGCAGCATGATTCTTATCACTGTTCCAAAATTCTAGCCCATTAGGTACCATAGAGCCTGAGAAAACTGCTTCCAAAGTTCGAACCCAAGTCTGAAATTAGCGTCCATTAAAATTATGATTTTTTTTTTAAATCCAACTTTATATAGATTTTGTGACTGAATTTGATTTGTACCACGATTCGTACCACGTTTCCAAAATTTCAGCCCATTTGGTACCATAGAGCCTGAGAAAACTGCTTCCAAAGTTCGAACCCAAGTCTGAAATAAGCGTCCATAAGAATCATGATTTTTCTAAAAATCAAACTTTATGGAGATTTTGTGACTGAATTCGATTCGCAGCATGATTCTTATCACTGTTCCAAAATTCTAGCCCATTTGGTATTATAGATCCTGAGAAAACTGCTTCCAAAGTTCGAACCCAAGTCTTAAATGAGCGTCCATAAAAATTATGATTTTTTAAAAAATCCAACTATATATAGATTTTGTGACTGAATTCGATTTGGAGCATGATTTTTATCATTGTTCCAAAATTCTAGCCCATTAGGTACCATTGAGCCTGAGAAAACTGCTTCCAAAGGTCGAACCCAAGTCTGAAATTAGCGTCCATAAAAATTATGATTTTTTTTTAAATCCAACTTTATATAGATTTTTAACTGAATTTGATTTGTACCACGATTCTTACCACTTTTCCAAAATTTCAGCCCATTTGGTACCATAGAGCCTGAGAAAACTGCTTCCAAAGTTCGAACCCAAGTCTGAAATGAAGGTCCATAAAAAATATGATTTTTTTAAAAATCCAACTTTATGGAGATTTTGTGACTGAATTCGATTTGCAGCATGATTCTTATCACTGTTCCAAAATTCTAGCCCATTAGGTACCATAGAGCCTGAGAAAACTGCACCCAAAGTTCGAACCCAAGTCTGAAATTAACGTCCATAAAAATTATGATTTTTTTTTAAATCCAACTTTATATAGATTTTGTGACTGAATTAGATTTAAACCACGATTCTTACCACTTTTCCAAAATTTCAGCCCATTTGGTACCATAGAGCCTGAGAAAACTGCTTCCAAAGTTCGAACCCAAGTCTGAAATGAAGGTCCATAAAAAATATGATTTTTTTAAAAATCCAACTTTATGTTGATTTTGTGACTGAATTCGATTTGCAGCATGATTCTTATCACTGTTCCAAAATTCAAGCCCATTTGGTACAATAGATCCTTAGAAAACTGCTTCCAAAGTTCGAACCCAAGTCTTAAATGAGCGTCCATAAAAATTATGATTTTTTAAATAATCCAAATTTATGGAGATTTTGTGACTGAATTCGATTCGCAGCATGATTCTTATCACTGTTCCAAAATTCTAGCCCATTTGGTATTATAGATCCTGAGAAAACTGCTTCCAAAGTTCGAACCCAAGTCTTAAATGAGCGTCCATAAAAATTATGATTTTTTAAAAAATCCAACTATATATAGATTTTTTGACTGAATTCGATTTGGAGCATGATTCTTATCACTGTTCCAAAATTCGAGCCCATTTGGTATTATAGATCCTGAGAAAACTGCTTCCAAAGTTCGAACCCAAGTCTTAAATGAGCGTCCATAAAAATTATGATTTTTTAAAAAATCCAACTATATATAGATTTTGTGACTGAATTCGATTTGGAGCATGATTCTTATCATTGTTCCAAAATTCTAGCCCATTAGGTACCATTGAGCCTGAGAAAACTGCTTCCAAAGGTCGAACCCAAGTCTGAAATTAGCGTCCATAAAAATTATGATTTTTTTTTAAATCCAACTTTATATAGATTTTTGACTGAATTTGATTTGTACCACGATTCTTACCACTTTTCCAAAATTTCAGCCCATTTGGTACCATAGAGCCTGAGAAAACTGCTTCCAATGATCAACCCCAAGTCTTAAATGAGCGTTCATAAAAATTATGATTTTTTAAAAAATCGAACTTTATATAGATTTTGTGACTGAATTCGATTTGCAGCATGATTCTTATCACTGTTCCAAAACCTAGCCCATTATGTACCATAGAGCCTGAGAAAACTGCTTCTAAAGTTCGAACCCAAGTCTGAAATTAACGTCCATAAAAATTATGATTTTTTTTTAAATCCAACTTTATATAGATTTTGTGACTGAATTAGATTTAAACCACGATTCTTACCATTTTTCCAATATTTCAGCCCATTTGGTACCATAGAGCCTGAGAAAACTGCTTCCAAAGTTCGAACCCAAGTCTGAAATGAAGGTCCATAAAAAATATGATTTTTTTAAAAATCCAACTTTATGGAGATTTTGTGACTGAATTCGATTTGCAGCATGATTCTTATCACTGTTCCAAAACCTAGCCCATTATGTACCATAGAGCCTGAGAAAACTGCTTCTAAAGTTCGAACCCAAGTCTGAAATTAACGTCCATAAAAATTATGATTTTTTTTTAATCCAACTTTATATAGATTTTGTGACTGAATTAGATTTGCAGCATGATTCTTATCACTGTTCCAAAACCTAGCCCATTATGTACCATAGAGCCTGAGAAAACTGCTTCTAAAGTTCGAACCCAAGTCTGAAATTAACGTCCATAAAAATTATGATTTTTTTTTAAATCCAACTTTATATAGATTTTTAACTGAATTTGATTTGTACCACGATTCTTACCACTTTTCCAAAATTTCAGCCCATTTGGTACCATAGAGCCTGAGAAAACTGCTTCCAAAGTTCGAACCCAAGTCTGAAATGAAGGTCCATAAAAAATATGATTTTTTTAAAAATCCAACTTTATGGAGATTTTGTGACTGAATTCGATTTGCAGCATGATTCTTATCACTGTTCCAAAATTCTAGCCCATTTGGTACAATAGATCCTGAGAAAACTGCTTCCAAAGTTCGATGATTATTTTTTTAAATCCAACTTTCTATAGATTTTGTGACTGAATTCGATTTGCAGCATGATTCTTATCACTGTTCGAAAATTCTAGCCCATTAGGTACCATAGAGCCTGAGAAAACTGCTTCCAAAGTTCGAACCCAAGTCTGAAATAAGCGTCCATAAGAATCATGATTTTTCTAAGAATCAAACTTTATAGAGATTTTGTGACTGAATTCGATTTGCAGCATGATTCTTATCACTGTTCCAAAATTCTAGCCCATTTGGTACAATAGATACTGAGAAAACTGCTTCCAAAGTTCGATGATTTTTTTTTAAATCCAACTTTCTATAGATTTTGTGACTGAATTCGATTTGCAGCATGATTCTTATCACTGTTCGAAAATTCTAGCCCATTAGGTACCATAGAGCCTGAGAAAACTGCTTCCAAAGTTCGAACCCAAGTCTGAAATTAGCGTCCATAAAAATAATGATTTTTTAAAAAATCCAACTTTATATAGAGTTTGTGACTGAATTCGATTTGGAGCATGATTCTCTTCACTGTTCCAAAATTCTAGCCCATTAGGAACCATCCAGCCTGAGAAAACTGCTTCCAAAGTTCGAACCCAAGTCTGAAATGAAGGTCCATAAAAAATATGCTTTTTTTAAAAATCCAACTTTATGGTGATTTTGTGACTGAATTCGATTTGCAGCATGATTCTTATCACTGTTCCAAAATTCTAGCCCATTAGGTACCATAGAGCCTGGGATAACTGCTTCCAAAGTTCGAACCCAAGTCTGAAATTAACGTCCATAAAAATTATGATTTTTTTTTAAATCCAACTTTATATAGATTTTGTGACTGAATTAGATTTAAACCACGACTCTTACCACTTTTCCAAAATTTCAGCCCATTAGGTACCATTGAGCCTGAGAAAACTGCTTCCAAAGTTCGAACCCAAGTCTGAAATTAACGTCCATAAAAATTATGATTTTTTTTTAAATCCAACTTTATATAGATTTTTAACTGAATTTGATTTGTACCACGATTCTTACCACTTTTCCAAAATTTCAGCCCATTTGGTACCATAGAGCCTGAGAAAACTGCTTCCAAAGTTCGAACCCAAGTCTGAAATGAAGGTCCATAAAAAATATGATTTTTTTAAAAATCCAACTTTATGGAGATTTTGTGACTGAATTCGATTTGCAGCATGATTCTTATCACTGTTCCAAAATTCTAGCCCATTAGGTACCATAGAGCCTGAGAAAACTGCTTCCAAAGTTCGAACCCAAGTCTGAAATTAACGTCCATAAAAATTATGATTTTTTTTTAAATCCAACTTTATATAGATTTTGTGACTGAATTAGATTTAAACCACGATTCTTACCACTTTTCCAAAATTTCAGCCCATTTGGTACCATAGAGCCTGAGAAAACTGCTTCCAAAGTTCGAACCCAAGTCTGAAATTAGCGTCCATAAAAATAATGATTTTTTAAAAAATCCAACTTTATATAGAGTTTGTGACTGAATTCGATTTGGAGCATGATTCTCTTCACTGTTCCAAAATTCTAGCCCATTAGGAACCATCCAGCCTGAGAAAACTGCTTCCAAAGTTCGAACCCAAGTCTGAAATGAAGGTCCATAAAAAATATGCTTTTTTTAAAAATCCAACTTTATGGTGATTTTGTGACTGAATTCGATTTGCAGCATGATTCTTATCACTGTTCCAAAATTCTAGCCCATTAGGTACCATAGAGCCTGGGATAACTGCTTCCAAAGTTCGAACCCAAGTCTGAAATTAACGTCCATAAAAATTATGATTTTTTTTTAAATCCAACTTTATATAGATTTTGTGACTGAATTAGATTTAAACCACGACTCTTACCACTTTTCCAAAATTTCAGCCCATTAGGTACCATTGAGCCTGAGAAAACTGCTTCCAAAGTTCGAACCCAAGTCTGAAATTAACGTCCATAAAAATTATGATTTTTTTTTAAATCCAACTTTATATAGATTTTTAACTGAATTTGATTTGTACCACGATTCTTACCACTTTTCCAAAATTTCAGCCCATTTGGTACCATAGAGCCTGAGAAAACTGCTTCCAAAGTTCGAACCCAAGTCTGAAATGAAGGTCCATAAAAAATATGATTTTTTTAAAAATCCAACTTTATGGAGATTTTGTGACTGAATTCGATTTGCAGCATGATTCTTATCACTGTTCCAAAATTCTAGCCCATTAGGTACCATAGAGCCTGAGAAAACTGCATCCAAAGTTCGAACCCAAGTCTGAAATTAACGTCCATAAAAATTATGATTTTTTTTTAAATCCAACTTTATATAGATTTTGTGACTGAATTAGATTTAAACCACGATTCTTACCACTTTTCCAAAATTTCAGCCCATTTGGTACCATAGAGCCTGAGAAAACTGCTTCCAAAGTTCGAACCCAAGTCTGAAATGAAGGTCCATAAAAAATATGATTTTTTTAAAAATCCAACTTTATGTTGATTTTGTGACTGAATTCGATTTGCAGCATGATTCTTATCACTGTTCCAAAATTCTAGCCCATTTGGTACAATAGATCCTGAGAAAACTGCTTCCAAAGTTCGATGATTATTTTTTTAAATCCAACTTTCTATAGATTTTGTGACTGAATTCGATTTGCAGCATGATTCTTATCACTGTTCGAAAATTCTAGCCCATTAGGTACCATAGAGCCTGAGAAAACTGCTTCCAAAGTTCGAACCCAAGTCTGAAATAAGCGTCCATAAGAATCATGATTTT